>JBAMCP010000983.1:0-30472 GCA_037075105.1 Lissocephala sabroskyi
CGGTCTCGCTTTTAGGCCCCCAGAGTTGCCAGCCATGCGAAAAAGCAACAAGAAAAAACGTGCTTTTTCCGAAGTGTAGGTTAGTGACAAACGACGGCCGCTTCACTCGATTCCCACAGCAATTCAAAGAGAAGAGCGAATGGTGATCCCAATAAGACCAACATTAGAGGGCATTATTTTTGCCTCTTCGTGGGCAATTGGCAACTCTGCGGGAATGAAGCGTGCTGGCTCTCCGGTTCTTGGTGCCTTTATTCGATTTTCATTCGTTCACACTTGCACACATAATTTCACCGACATTACACACAAGTGCAGCCACATGGTTCCCCCATTCAATCGATCGAGCAAGCTGTAGTCGGTATCGAGTGTGCGGTGTGTGTGTGTGTGTGTGCGGACAAACATGCAAAATGAAACGAAAATAAAATGAGAAACGTAAATAAAAAGCTATAAAAATAAATACAAAACACACGACACACACACACACACCAGAAAGACCCGTTGCCGCTGAGGTTGGGAGCTGGCGGCGGGGATCGGCGGCAAACGGAGCGGCAGCGAATCAGAATAAATAAATAAAAACACAAAAATATACACAACTACACGCACACACACACACACACGCCTCACGCGCTCGCTGCAAGAGTTCGTACGAATTGGAAATGCGTAAAAAATGCCGCTCGTTGGTTGCTTTTTTCGGCTAGCAACCGAAAGCGACAAAATAATAAAATAAAAATGAGGAAAAATAACAAAACGACAACAGCGCGAGGCTGGGACTCCACCTGCTTGCTATACATACACATTTCACAATACACATGCACACGCTCGAAGGCAGTACGTACAACCGTCGAGTGATGTATGTATGTATGTATGTGCATACGTTCATAGTACAAGCCGAGTGTTGTTGTTCGTATTTTCAGTGCGTCGGTGGGCGGTCGGGCGGGGCGGGGAGGGTGAAGGGGATAAAAGGACAGACAATTGTGTTGTTGCCGATTGCGTAAACTTGCCGCCCGCTTTTTTCGCCTACAACAACACCAACACCAACACCGACAACGGCAACAACACAATCAAAATATGTACACATACAGGGTAGACACGCACGTAGCCACTCACTTTGCAAATTGTAGAGAATTTTTGTAGATTTAATACATACGTTTATCACTCGAGCACATTCCAAAATGAAACAATATAATTTTTAATTTTTATCTTGCACAAAAACAGTTTTTTCCTGGCTTTTTTTTCGCAAATTTAGCATACACGTTTTTCGTGCCGTTCGTTTTCTCGCTGCTCTGTTTATGCGTGTATGTGTGTGTTTGTGTCTATCAACAGCGGCCGCATGGCTGTGTGTGTATATTATTTTTCTTTCTCACTTATCGGCTTGTGTGCAATGCACCTTATTTGAATTTTTTCCTATTTCTCTTTTAGTTATTTTGATTATTTTTACTTCATTTTCTTGACATGCCCTTTGTTTTACCTTTTCGTTTGCCGTTGGAGGCCCAAAAATGCCCATGCGAAAGTTGGTTAAGTTGGATAATACAAATATTCGAGTGTTTATTTTTAAACAAACTTGCGGCAAGTGATTCCACACACTCCGAATTTAATTAAATCCACTTTATGCAAAAAAACTGCAGAGATATTTAACTTTGCACTGTTTATTTTGAAGCGAAAATTGCTAGCAAATGTGCACACTACAAATGGCGGTTAAATCAGCTGATCGATTGCCGATAACGTGTTGCTACGAGACCCCCAAACCGGTGGTCGATAGGCGATTGTTGTCGCACTCTTCTTGGTACGGACACTAAAACAGGTCCAACCGAAAGGAAAGTGAAAATTGTGGACATTTAACTTGTTTCCCCCGAAGAGTGCGTGCAGGAAGCACTTAAAAATCTTTATTTATGAATTATCGCGTGGCCATTTCCAACACTTGCTGCCGCCAGCCGTTCTCACGTTGCGCAGCACTGGCAGCGCCGCTTCGTTGCGAATGCGTAGACCTGGAAGAAGAAGCAAGTTCAGTCGTTGAATCACAACAACAAGCACCACCAGCCATGAGCACGCTAAAGTAAGTGCCACCCTCGAGTTCATTAAATCATTAGTTATTACAAAACAGCAACCAGCCAGTAACACCACAGCAACTGTAAAATCCCGTCGTCGCCCTAATTAACAGAAAGATTCTGTGCCGCTCCCCTGCTGGACGCTCCGACCCAGCACTTTTTCGGTTATCTCAGCGGCGGCAACAACAAAAACCAAAGAACCCGACCAAACCCGAACCCGGCCTACTCTTTTCCGCAAATTATTCGCCCAATCCCTGCCGCCCCCCGGGATGAACGGTCAAATTTCGCCGCTGATAAGCTCCCTCCACAGTCGCGGCTGAAAACGAAAGAAACGTGTGGATTCTGTAATCGCCAGCCAATAATCAGGCCACCCGTAGGCCAGCCAGCCCGAGCTTCTGCCATTCAATTGCAAATCGCGCTCACTCTCGGTCGGTCGGAAGCGTTTCCTGCCCGCAAGATTAGCAGCAAAAATGACTGATAAGGCGATCGTGAGGTTACCTGCCCTTGACCGCGAATATCCAGAGTAGAAATTTGGAACTGACAGATTTTCTTTTGCCTTCGTCTAGAGAGGGCATCCTGGTGGGCTGCGGCAACCCGCTGCTGGATATTTCGGCCACAGTGCCCATGGACTTCCTCGAGCGGTACTCCATGAACGAGGACGACGCCATCCTGGCCGAGGACAAACACATGCCCATTTACCGGGAGCTGGTGGACAACTTCCAGGCGGACTTCCTGGCCGGCGGCTCTGTACAGAACTCCCTGCGCATTGCCCAGTGGCTCATTGGGCAGGAGAAGGTGGCCGTCTTCTTCGGCTGCGTGGGCCAGGACGACTACGCCACGATACTGCAGGAAAAGGCGGCGGCCGCCGGTGTGGACGCCCACTACCAAGTCAACCCCGACACGCCCACGGGCACTTGCGCGGTCCTCATCACCGGCACCCATCGCTCCCTGTGCGCCAACCTGGCGGCGGCCAACAAATTCACCATCGACCACCTGGAGGAGCCGGCCAACCGCAAGCTGGTGGAGAACGCCTTGTACTACTACATTTCGGTGGGTTGTCGCAGCGGCGAGCGAGGCGGGTTTAATTTACGTTGCTTTGGTTTTCGTTTAGGGCTTCTTCCTGACCGTCAACCCGCCCAGCATCATGTATGTGGCCGAGACGGCCCTGGCCAAACAGCGACCGTTCCTAATGAACCTCAGCGCCCCATTCATATCGCAATTCTTCATGACCCCGCTCCTGGCCGTGATGCCCTATGTGGACATTATCTTTGGCAACGAGGCCGAGGCCAAGGCCTTCGCCACTGCCCAGGGCTGGCCGGCAGATGCCGATCTGCGTGACATTGGCAAGCGCCTGGTGGCCCTCGAGAAACTGAGCCCGGCGCGGCCGCGCATTGCCATACTCACGCAGGGCTGTGACCCGGTGCTGCTCATCCAGCACGACTCCATCCAGGAGTTCCCGGTCACTCCTTTGGCGGCGCATGAGATTGTGGATACAAATGGCGCTGGGGATGCTTTCGTTGGCGGCTTCCTCTCGCAGTTTGTGCAGGGCAAGTCGCTGGACATATGCATCCGCTGTGGCAACTACGCGGCCGGGCACATCATCAAGAACCCCGGCTGCACTTACTCCGGCGCGCCGGCCTTCGAGGAGTAGCCCCGCCCGCACAAAAGTTACCAAACTTCGCCCCGGCCCAAGGGACACCGGAGCAGCTATAGAGACTAGCAGGGGTCGAGGAGGAGGGAAACATAGATAGAGCAATATTCGAATTTAAATTGTTAATAAAGTAAATGCGAGAGAATCACAGGCAAGCACAGAGAGCTGGAGATTGAATAATTTGGCCGGCCGGACTCGTATGTACAAAAGGTCGTTTAATACTTGCGAAAGAAAAAGAAGAGAGACCTTAGAATCTAAATTGACTGGTTGTGTGCCTGACATTGAACCCCCGATCGTCTGATTACTGCTGCTGGGGCTGGTCAATTAGGTAGCCTTTGATGAACGGCAGCCCGGTGGGCACGCGCTTCTGGTAGCGCACGTAGTCGGACTGGAAGAAGTTGAGCAGCGAGTACTCCTCGATGTAGATGCGGTCGTGGAAGAACAGCCAGCTGACGAGCGTGTAGATGCAGATGCAGACGGGGTTCATCAGGATGAACTGGGTGCCGATGGACCACCAGAACCAGCCCACGTACGAGGGATGCCGGCTGAGCGAGTAGATGCCGTGGGTGACCAGCTTGTGGTCCGAGAGCCGCTCGCCCTGGACCTGGGCAAGAAAACCGGGTTAGATCGAATCGACTGGGCTTGGGGAGGCTTACCAGGTGGGTGAAGCTGCGGCCGGCAGTTATGATGGCCACCTTGCGGATTATCTCGCCGGTGGTGCAGAGCAGCACCCCCAGGAGCCAGAGGTGGGCGGAGCGCTTGAAGTCCGGCAGAAAGTAGAGTTCTAGGACGAACTCTAGCCAGCTGGCGGACGCAGCCAGGCCGTAGGACACTGAGTGGTTGATCATGAACGAGTCTAGGGACAGGCTGCGGGGGTTGGCGTAGGCAATCACCAGGAACTCGGAGTAGTGAAAGAAGGCCAGGAAGCAGCCGTAGACGCCGAGTTGCTGCCAAGGGGTGGGGGCGAAACAAATGACTAGCACGCTCACAGCCTCAACAAAGCCCAGAAAGCAGGCACGGATCGCCACCTGGAAGAGCGCGAATCTTATCAGCCGAATGGTGGGAATGGGATGAGTCAGAGGGGTCACCCACCTGGTAGTTTTCGTTGCGAAGCACAAACCGTATGATCATATTGATGAGGGCGTAGTAGAGCACTGGGCCCCAGAGAACGGCTCCCCAGACATTGGGGACGATGCCGTAGTAAATTTGCGGCACGGAGGGGAGCAAAACCAGCGCTGCGGTGCCCAGGAAGATCCACAGGCTGAGGCGGCCCTCGGGACAGAGGCAGCCAGGCGTCGCCGGGGGAGGGGGTCGCTGATTGTTTGCGCACATTACAGCTAAATCACAAGGTTAGTTTGTGCTGGTTTTGGGTGGGCAAGCAGTAAAATTTAAATCTTAAAACATTTGTCGAATGATGGTAAATAACTGCTCCGGCGCCGGACGCCGCTGAACAGCTGATTTGCGCCATGATTGACGAGGTATGAGTTGGGGCAACTCTAGGCACTGAGTGGGCGAATAGCCTAAACATCGCTTTGAACATACAAACGAGAGAGCATAATTTCTGTAATGCTATCTGAGTATTCCGCGATAGGGAATTTCACTTTTTGGGAAATATTTCTCTGGGCTTCCTAAACCCTCCACGGATATGACAACCCTGGCTGATGTTCGCTCAGCTGTGACCGCAGCGTGCAGGTTATATAAATTGTGATTATTACAAAAAAGCTAACTTCATTGCTAGCCGGTCTTGAAACTAAGAGCAGAATGGTGTTTCTAAATATCCCCATGCTGGTGCGCGCCCGCGGTCCCGATGAATTCTGGCGCAAGCGGCGTGTCTTCAAAATGGCAGCTGTAAGCGCGGTCACCAAACTCCTGCGGCTCCTCAATTAACATCCTTGTTTTCGCAGCACTACCGCAGCCGCACCCGCAACGTCTACACATTTGCCATCCGAAGTGTGCACCGAGCCCTGGCCTACGCCACCACAGGACGCCAACTCAAGAAACTTGACATGTCAGCGCTGTGGACCTCGCGCGTGGAAGCCGGCTGCCAGCAGTACGGCGTGGGCTTGGACACATTCAAGGAGGGCTTGGCCCGCTCCGACATTCTGCTGAATAGGTTGGCAATAGCCATTTCGTAGTTGGCAGAAGCCTAATTGCTTGGATTTGTCTCTGCAGGAAAATGCTTGCCGACTTGGCCATTTGGGAGCCGCGGTCGTTTGAGGCGCTGGTCAACGTCTCCCGGGAGAGGGCAGCCGTCGAGGGCTTGCCGGACATCAAGCAACGCTCAACCTCCAGCCAGGTTTATGGACTCGCCCATTTAAAACTAGACTCGTAATAAATACTTTGCTGTGAAAAAACTCGCTGCTTTTTTGTCAGATTGCAAGCGAAAACATTGCATCAGCTTTAATGGATAAGAAGTTTGGTATTGATGTTTAAGAACTAATTAGAAAGCCACAGAATTCATAGAATTATGAGACACTTGGATGTGTGGGGGGAGCATTCATTCCAATTTGGCCAGAATGTCCGACTCGCGGAAGAGGAACAGTTCCTTCTTGTCCCCGTCCAATTGGACTTTGGTGCCTCCGAATTCAGGCAGCAAGACGCGGTCGCCCTCTTTCACGCCAATGGGAATGTGGCTGCCGGTCGCCTGGAAATATTTGCAGTCTATAAGTAATTATAGTCCTCACAGTGGTGGGACCGTGAGACTTACGGCATTACGTCCACCGGGTCCGACAGCGAGCACGGTACCTTCGAGAACCTTGCCCAAGGATTTCTCGGGGAGCACAATGCCGCCTTTCGTCGTGGTCAGGGCCTCAGCGCGCTGGACGAGGATGCGGTCCAGCATGGGGATAATTCTCTTGATAGCAGCGGCCTGCAAAGCACACAATTACCGCCACATATATTTCATAATTCCAGTCATTGATTGCAATAGCCGCATATCATGTTTTTTTATGGCTCGCCCGCAGCTTCAGTGTTACACAACAGGGAGCGCGCGGGCAGGGCCGATGGAAACTTCGCGAAACGCGTAAAGTTTGCTTGATTTGGTTTCAAAATTTTCAGAATTTGGAGCGTGGAAGCAGCACTTACCATTTTTGTGTGATTAAATGCAATTTAACAGGGGAAAGTAAAGGAAATTCTATCGCAAGCGGCAATACACGTGCTGTCACGGCGGTCTTCGTCCGGCGAATAAAAAGCTGAGAGAGAGATGGCAAGACCAGATTTGGAATTTGTTGTTGCGTCCCGACAAATAAAATTTAAAAAATATATATTTTTGGCGCATAAGCTAGCCGAAATTACCCACCAAAAACCATCTATTATAAACTATTTAATTTAATTTAATTCTATCCGTTGGAAAAAAAAAAAACGAATAAGGTGGCAGCCCTGGAAATGGACGTTTTGCCTTTTATTCATGCAAAGTTATCGAAGCGCAGGCTTTTTCAATTACAAATCCTTTTATTCAAGAAATCATATTTTTAAATTAAATTCTGCCTCGATTTGCAAGAGAGCAAATAATAATGTAGTTCAGAAAGGCGCGCGAAATTCAAACACCACAAAAGCAAATAGACTAAGAGCAATTTGAATTTATCTTCTGTTGGAATTTTAGGATATTTAAAATGAACATTTCTTAAGTTTCATTGGCTGGTGTTCATCATGGAAGTTTCGGAGCTGATGTCCGCCACATGGAATGTAGAGTCCTCGGCCGGCATGTCGTCTTCGTCGGTATAAATTCGACGCAGGCGCTCCTTGTACCTTGAAAGACAAGAAAAACATTGAACACACAATTGATGGATCGCTGGTGGATAACTTACAATTCACTGTCCGGATTGTTGGCTTGGTTGCGACACCGGTCGAGTTTCTTTTCAATTTGCTTGAAGGTCTCACGATCCGGGGGCTGGTAGTTCTTCACCAGCAAACGGATTTCTGCAAGAACCACATTACCATATTTAAACATAAACGATTAGATTCTATTCTCTATGCTACGCACTGCGGACGGCATCGATGAGTCCCGATAGTTTATCACGGGCTGAAACAAACAGTAAATCGGTTACGTAGCTATCTAGATTCTCCTGCTCCTTGCTGGCTGCATGTAGAACAGACGCCAGGGCTATTTGGGATGGCGTGTGCAACAGACAAGCATCGGTGAAGTACGTCTGGTCCAAAAAGCTCTCAACGTGAGGCCGCAGCCGATCGGGCTTAATCATTTTACTTCTTGTCTGTCGGAAAACCTTTTCTAAAACTCAATGAAATCAGAGCCAGCTGGGGCGGTAGCTCACCTTGATGTCTATCAGGAAGCCCTCAATTGGCCGGTAGGGGTTGTGTATGGTGAGATAATAATTCAACTGTCCTATGAGGAGCAGCTCATTGGAGAGGACAATATCGATGGCCTTGTTGCTGCTGCCCTTGCAGTTGGCGGCAAATTGGCTCACGGACACATTGAACTCCTCCACCTTGCAGGCCACAAAGACACAAGTAGCTCTGGAAGGAAACAACAACGTGAAGAATATAGCGTCGTTTCCAAAACAAATTTCCTGCCATGTTTACAGAATTTCCTTGGGGTGGTAGTTCATCGGCGTGTTATTCAAGTAAAACCGCTTGAAGTAGTTAAAGGACGTGCCTACCACAGAATTTGGCATCTTTGGCTCAAAGCGTCGGCAAAAGTCCGCCAAATAGATTTCATATTGCTTCAGTAAAATTCTTTCTTCATGTGGCGTCAGGAAATATTCCTCCGGCGCGAGGCCCAGCGCATGAGCCTCTTCGATGTGCTCCTCTATGTACTGGGCGTTCTGTTCCATTCGAAAGGCCACAAGCTGGGCTTCGTTTGCAAATGTCCATGATCTTTTCTGGGAACTAACCGGGTACATTATTCGATAAGAAGCGACTAAATTCGTAAATAAAAAATATGCCAATCGCACTGCAATTGAGAATTTGCGCGTGTGTGTGTGATAGGTCGCGAAAAATCCGTCATGGCACACTTATCGGACATATCATCCCTGTTACCACCGCACCCGGTATGTATAAAATGTTCTCCGTGAGCGTACTTACCACACTTTCTTGTAAAGGAGCGGAAGTTTCTGCAATTTGGACGGCTAAGCGATTCAAAAATATAAAATCTAATTCCCAAACAGCTGATGCGCTTTTATTTTCGATAACCGATAGCTGTGCAAAAAAGTTATAGCAACCAGATGTTGTGAATGAGCAGTTGCTTGGCGCGAATATACAAATTCAAATTTAAATTTGACCACGACTGCTGCTGGTGTAAACCGTCGTTTATTTATTGCAACGCTTATATTAAAAATTGCTATAACAATACACATTTATATTTATATATTTGCTATAGTTATAAGTGCACTTGTTCGTTCTTTGTTTTAGTTTTGCGTTATGGTTTTACTGTTTCTGCATTTGTTCAGAAAAGGATGTGTGGATGTGACAACAACAATAATGGGAAGAGGCGCAATTGGAAGATGAAAGTCACGTACATCTGTTTGTATATATAGATTCTTTGGTTTTTAGTTATAGTATCCACCTGTGGCATCAGAGTCTGTTGTAGTTGAAAATAAACAACCGGAAACAAATGCAGTTTCGCAGAAAACGGAAGATTTCTCGTTCAAAAAGGAAGCCAAGTTTTGTGCGCGCATTACTTTCTCTGTGTGTGTGTGTGTGTAAGTGTGTGAATTTCATTTTAATAACCAATTTCTGGAATCTTCTCTTCGATTAACTAACTGTGCAATTATCAAGGGACTTCAAAATCCTCATTTTTTTCTCTAAAAACAAACGAAATGCCCGCCAATCTTTGGTAGCTAATGTAAGCAAAACCCACACAGTCCACTCAGTCTAACGGTACATCTACTGGTAGTCCACGGAGTCACTATCCACGGCCGTCGACGACACCCGTGAAGTGCGCCGCCGCCAGTAGTCCGTATACCGCGACTCGTACTGTGCAGTGGAGCGCCACGGTGGCCATTTCAGCTATTCCTCGACCACGTCCCACACCATCAGCGAGGCATCTGTGCCGCCCACAGTGATGAGAGTGTGGTCCCCGCACAGGAACCGGGCACAGGCCAGCATGCCCGAGTACACCTTCGACTCGTGGAACTCGGCCCTTGGCGAGATGCAAGGATACCTGGAACCACCAGAAAGTCAGCCTAAGCAAGAGGAATATGAAAATTCTCTGTCCTACCTAAAGAGACGCAGATAGCCCTCGGCATCGCCGGAAGCTAGCATGTCGTGGGATCCGGAGCGGCAGCAGGTGGCTACGATGGCGTTGGGGCTGCTGTAGTAGCGGTTGCTCCACTGTCCGGCCACCAGAAAGCCCACGGTGCAGTTGTTGGTCAGCCACTTGATGTCCTTCATGGCGATGGGGCTGCGCTCCGGCGAGAGGCTCTTGGCGTCCCAGAACAGCAGGTCGAAGTCAATGGTCACCGTCTGCACGAAGTTCCCATCCATGCTCCAGTCCAGGTGCGTCAGCGGCTGGGATCCCCGGATCTTATTCACCTTCTTGTACGAGAAGCCATCCCTGGACACCCGGAAGAGGTAAATGCTTCCATTCTGGGAGCCCATGGCAATCATATCGCCAACTGGAGAGCAACGATTTTACCAAAGGCTCAAAACCACTTCCATCCGCGCTTACCCTGATTGTAGGACACACAGTTGAGGGGGGAGCCGCACACCCGCAGGGTCAGCATCACCGCCCCATTGTCGCAGTTGATGACGAGCAGGTGGCCCTCAGTGCTGCCAGCAGCCAGGGCCGTGCCGAAAGGATGAAATGCCAGGGCCACGCACTCGTACCCCGTCTGGATGGTCCAAATCAGCTTGTTCTTGCGCCACAGAGCCACGTGCTTGTCGTGGCCCGCAGTGGCATACAGCTCGTCCTCCGGGTGGGCGGCCAAGCCCCACAGCTGCCGCCCATGGCCGAAGACCACCTGTGTGAACCGCCGCTGCAGGGATCCCTCCAAGATGTTGTTCCGCGTGGTGCCCACGTAGATGTTCCCGTCGTTGCGCCCCGGGCGCTGCGGGTAAATCGTCCGCACTCCGCCGGCCGCCTCCGGCAGCTGGGAGGGCAAGAGACGTGAGAATTACAGGCTGACCCAAGGTCCGCACTCACCTTGGTGTCCGCGATTTTCTTGTAGTTCTGCAAGGAGTCCCAGGCGGCTATTTTGCGGTCCTTCTCGCCGCCGGACAGCAAAGTACCCTCGCCCAGCATTATGAGGCAGCCGATGCCCTTGTTGTGGGCCTCGAACTCCGTGCGCACGAAGTAGGCGCCGTCCGAGTCCACCGAGTAGATGGTGATGAAGCCATCGGAGTCGGCGGTGATGACGTCGCCGTCGGGCTCGAATTGGACGCTGGTGACGTGGGAGCGCGACGGCTGCTTCACGATGTCCGTGCGCTCGAAGAAGCCATCCTTGCGGCGGTGCCAGAAGGCCAGGTGCCCGCGGCCGTGGGTGATGATCAGATTATCGTCCAGGGGATGGAAAGCCGAGCCGGACAGGCCATCCTGCAGGGTCTGCGGGGGAAAAAGGTAAGCCCAGAAAGCCTCCCAACCTTTGGCCAACCTACCGCCACTTTGCCGAGAAGGTGACCCCACTGCCACTGCCAGACCGACAGAATGCTCTCCCTGCCGCTGTCCACGGCGAGGATGTAGCTGCCGCCATTCTGCAACACACAAAGGTCAGTGGGGGCTCAAGCCCAGGAGTTGGGAGCCTTACCAGCTGAGAGAAGGCCACAGCCGTCACCCCGCTGTCCAGCTCGCCCATGCCGAAGACGTAGAGCGTCTGCAGCGACTCGGTGCTCCAGATGCGCACGTGGGCCTGCGACTTGCGGTCCCGTCCGGCCTTCTGGCCCGAGGCCACGAGCTCCCGCGACGGATGCACGTCCATGCTGGAAAAGAGTGGCAGGTGTTCAGAGGAAATCCAAGAGCTCCGGGCAGCCATGATACCCACCACATGATGTCCTCGGTGTGGCCGATGTAGTGGCGCTGGGCATCCTCGTCGCGATCCAGCAGCACGGCCACCGCGGCCACGTAGTAGAGCAGCTCCCCGGAGGGCAGCACCCACAGGTTGCGGCGGGCGTCGATGCCCCGATAGCCGTGCCTGCGGAGACACCAATCGAGTGATAAAAAGGAGGTGGAGGGGACTCGCAGTCCTTGCCACTTACACCCACTGCAGTTGGAGCTTCTTGTCCGGCGGTGAGTTGTCCGCCGGCGCATGGTGCACGGGCGGATAGAAGGTGCGCCGCAGGCCCCGTATGGTGACCTTGGTGGGCTCCTCCTTCATAATGTCCAGCATTGTGTACTCGCCGTTCGGCCGCAGAATCTCGCTCTCCGGGGCATAGAGGATCCGCGGGCGGCTCTTGCTCCGCGGGCGTGCCCCTCGCAGCGGCACCTTCGGCAGCTCCTCTGTGGGCAGAATGGGCGCAGCCGCCACCACCGAGGGGCGGGACCGCGAGCGCCGTATGGGCGAGCCGGCAATCAGAGCTGTTCCGGTGGCCAAGTAGAATGTGTCCACGTCGGCGAATTCGTTCCTCAGCTGGGAAAAGCTGCGCACCTGCGTGACCCCCGACAAGCCCGTCGACAATTTGTCAAATCATTTTCGCATAAGACCCGTGGAAGTAATTAAGCTATTATGTGCCCCCACCCCCCACACTTGCCGCCAGGCGTCAAGGACAACCAGCGGATTTCTAAGTTGACCTCGGCAAGGCTGGCGGTTGGCGTACTCACCTCCTGGCCGGTGCCCGTGTACATTTTCTTGGCGCCATTAATTTTCAACACTTGACCCAAATCCTCCAGAACCTCCTCGAAGGGCTGGGACGTCCGTAGGTTTAATAGAACCCGGCACTGCAAAGAGAAATCCAAACACAAAACAATCAGCGGGCGTATCAAATCAGTCAATCCACGACGCACAGTGGGGCAAATCGCCCAGGACATCAAATCGACCCGTGGAAAATTAAACAGGTACTGAAATCAAGATCCTAAACCTAATGAAAGCCTTAATTAAAAATTGGAAAAAGAACTCTTAATTATCAAAATCGTAATCACGTTATTTCATGTATTGAAGATTTTAGAAAGTATTCTGAAAAACCGTAAATCTTTGCTGATCCGAAAGATAATATATTCGCAGACATCTTAATGAATTCGGAGTTCTTATCATTGTTACCATAAGAGCTACCTGTGTTTTACTAAGCCTCCAATTTGCCCTTTCTCCCTGAAACAGCGCAAGAATATTGCCAGTCCCAAGATATTCCTGTACCCTTAAAATAGGTTAGATGAGTACAGTGGTACCTACGGCCACTTACTAGCAGAAGTGGGTTGCTCTGGATGGACTCGGTGAGCCCAACTGTCCTTACAATCCAATAAAGATATTAGAGATACATATATAACAAAAATACACTCGAAATTGCGACATATCAGCGGAACTGGGTTAGTGCCCAGATAGGCTTAAGAGAAGCTATTAGATCTCGAAGTACAAAATAGAGTTATTTTCTCTAGCGGAACATTCATGGGAATATTTCAGCAGGTTTGGTACAGCACCGATAAACATTCTACATACATGAAATGGCGAGAAATAACACCCCCCACCCTTGGCTGTTTAGCGGTTAATTATTTTATAAAGTAACCAAATAAAGAATGCGATTAAAAATGTAAAATGCCGTAAAGAAATGTCTGTAGTCGGTCCAAATTATGAAATTCGTTTCACCGTTTTAATATCGGATGTATCAGTTATTCTGTTATATATCCATTATCTAGAGGGCGGGATCATCGGCTGCCAAGAGGCTTCTAATAGACTTTTTCCAGTGGGTATACTCAGGATTGGCTTGCGATTTGATTTAAACTGCTTGTTTGGGGAAAGGATAGTGTAGCGGGACTCGTTTGTTAAGGATTAGAAAATTAATTCTAACTTGTGTTCTTCAACCTTCGTGATTTGAACAATTTCTTTGCCAATTCGGAACTTCTTATGCAGATCGATATCTATTTGTTGATCCATTTTCGGGAGTCGTTAAATCTATTTAAGTCATACTTCCGTAGGATCACTTTTCATTTGTGGGTCTTGGTATGAACAGATTGTATTTATTTATTGTATTTCAAAATGCCAACCGAATGGATTGCATAGAAATCTTGCAAAATCAGGAAATTTTCGGATACAGATAATACCCTAAATTGATAGTAAATGTTAGCAGAGCCCGTGATAAAAAATCCCATTGGACTGGTTTTAAAATGTTTCTTTTTTTTGACACGAGTAACACAAAATATAAGTTTGGAGGTTTGGTTCGATCCGGAATTAAGATCGCTTTCTTGTGAGGAACCAGAGTGTAGCAATGACCCATTTGTCCTACTGTCCAAAAAAGAGTAATTCACTTGTGCCCGAAAAGAACAGCTAAAAAATAAAAGGACACGCATATTGACTCATTTGAGCTCTTACGACTTAAAATGCAAGGCTTAATAGCTTTTTTGAATTTTGGTTGCTGATCGGGAATGAGATCGCGGGTTGAAGCTGCCTAATCGTCCCACTGTGCGGACAAGAGCAATCAGTTTGGGCCCGAAAACTAAAATATAAGTTATAAGGACACGCATATTGACTCATTTGAGCTTTGAGTTTTCAACACATTCGACTTGAAGCAAATATTTTGCCGTAGCACGCAACTTCCGCTGGTCGGCTACCCAAAAAATAACTAATGTTTGTAATTATATATTGTACATATGATGTATGTATGAATTCATATGGTCTGGAGACCGCGCATCTCGGCCAGCAGGCGGCGGTCCGGGCGGCCTGTGACCCACTTGGCGTTTTTATTTTAATGTTATTTACTCGGCCTGTTGTTCTGCTTTTGTTTGGGGGCCGCCCTGCTCTCCATTGTGTGTGCCGAGCTGAACTTGCCGTGGCCGCTGTTCTGGCGTTGTTGCTGTTGCACTTGAGGATTTGCGCTTTATAATTGGGATAAAAGTTGTTGCAGGCCGCCGAGGCGAGGGGTCGTAGTCGGCGTAGTTGCTGTTCTTCGGCTTGAGTGCTCGGCAGCCCCGCCGCCCGCATTTGTTCAGCGTCTTTAATGACCTTCAGTCTTTGATATACAAGTGCCTTTCCATGCGTGGCGGGGATTGCTGCATTTAAGGGCCGGGCGGGTTTATGCCGGCATAAAATTAAGGCCTCCGGCTCGATAAAAAGAAAGGAAAGCCGCTGACCGAACGACAACTGCAGAAAGCTGGACGAGCTGGCAAACTTTGGTAGTCGTTTAATTTGGCGGCGTTTTGCGTAAAACTCGTTTTAATTTATGCATTTAGTTTTGCCGTCGAGGGGCTTCGGGTTTAATGGCTTAATGTCTGTGCTGAGTGGCCGGGCGCGCCCATTCGTTGGTCCGGAAAATCCTCGAATTCGCATCAACGCCGTTCGGCACTCAAATCCTCCACTAAATTCACATTCCAGTGGGCTCTTCCCAGGAATCTAGAAGTTCACCTCCGAACGTTGAGCAAGAAGGTTAATATTCCCTTTTATTATTAATTATATGAATTTTATTTTTCATTTTAAAATAAATTCGATTTAAGAACTTCAGTTTTAGTACCTAAAATTGTCCATTTATTATTATCTTGTATTATTTGTTATGCACATTTCAGTAAAAAAACTTGTGTACCTCGAAGAAGGATGGAGACAGAATGTACCATTCCATCGGTACCAAATACGACTATATTCATGCACAATCAATGGAGTCAATTGAGTTAAAATAACTGATGCCTCGCCATGTTGAGGGCTCAATCGACCGCTGTGACCCGTTGCTGATGTTCATGTGTGTGTGTGTGGGGGGGGGGGGGGGATCGATTGTTACATTCCGAGATCTGTTATTCGATCAATATTCTTAGAATCTTAAATGGTAGACAGATTGACGGTAGAAAATAAAATAAACTTTAACAAAATTTTGGAATACATCTTTTCATTCTAACTACCCAAGGTACAGGGTTAATCACAATCTCGACTTTAACTTGTTTAATGTTAAAATAGGCGAAGTAATTAATATTTATAGCGAACTTCCGAATGGTATGGTCTGTCTGTATTTAGAGTATCAAGGACTACGAGTTTGTCTCTAATGTGACTAAAGGCAGCGAATCCTCACTGCTATGAGCCTAGGGACCTCACTCCTTAATTAATTTACTAACTTGTCTTTTACGAGAGAAGAGATAACGACTGCATCGCTGGAACAGCTCAAGGTTATACCGAATTGCGCTTTGAAGATTGAAAAATCCGCTGACATAAGTGCATTGTAACTTAGGGGGATTTCTTTGAAGGAAACAACATAGCGCAACTTTTGTTTGTCCCATTCTAGAATACTGTTCGTGCTTTAGGAACCCTCAATACTCAAATCATATTGATAAAATTAAGTATGTTTAGAAGTAATCTCTTCTTTTTGCGCCTAGAGGTCTGCGTTAGGCCCTAATCCTCAACTGCCATCGTTCGAAGCCGTCTCCTTCTTCTAGATCTTCCCACATGTGACCACATAAGGGGTCACATTTCTCCATAAGCTTTTAATCGGTGAGATTGCCTCTCCTTCACTCCTTAGTCGGGTTAATCTCTCTGTCTCTAACCGGCCAATCAGAACCTCAGGGTACTACATATGTATAACTTTTTCTATCATCTATTCGATTTTAATACTTCTATTGTAATTTTTGTAGAATTTTACTAACCCATATTAGTTCATAATATAGGATTTTTATTGTTTTTATTTTTTATGAATTGTGAGGTTTGGAGATATCGGTCATTTTTTGGCTCGGATCCGGGGCAAAGCTGGCTCTTCTGAGCTAATGAATCACCCCCAATGGGCAGATATTTCCAAACCTAGTTTTAAGTCTTAATATTTAAATTTGTTAAATATATTTAGTTAAAGATGGCAGAGTCTCTGATTGTTAAATACATAAAAAAAATAATAAATATTCATCAATATGCGTCAATTTTTTCTTTGAAACCTCTTAAACAAATCTGGAGTAATCGGAAAGTCAAGTAGAATTAACTGTTTCCTGTTACTTTGAACTTTAGTTTCAAGACTTGTGATATCATTTTTTTTAAGGCAATAAGTGTTTATAAAAATTTAAAATCTATAAATGCGACTGAAGACAAGGCTCAGAAATATCAGCCCGTTGCGGAAGTATAATTTTCCATAAGCAGTAAGTTAGATCTGAATTTCAGCCAGATACAGAAGATATCGCCAATCTTTATAAAAAGTACTGTATTGAAAAAGGTGGGGCTTTTTTTACCCACCCTCAGAAGGATTATTTAATTCTTAAAGACGAATAGGAACTAAAGTTAGCACATGAACTGGGACAGAATGCTCAATGATCTTAATTAACGATTTATCGGTGCGACTTCAAACGTAATTTTTCAAAATTCATATTGTGCAATTAAAAAAATTTCACAAAATAAATAAAGTATTTTAATGAATTCATGAATATACGAAAAGCGAGCCGAGTCGCTTTTGAGATTCGAGTTTAATTATTAATACTTGTTTTATTATTTAATGCGAGAAACTTTAGTGAAATTTAGTTACCAATTTAAAGCTTTTTTTAATACAGTAAATTAATAAAAACGTTTGAATGAAATTTACAAATATTCCCAATGCGCTGAGAAAAGTTTTTAGTTCGTTTATGAAATGTAATTAATATTATGCCAAAGGCTTTTTAGTGTGCCATCTGAAGCTGCCACAGACTTTGAATATTTACGGTACTCGGATCAATGATCAATTGCGGGCCATCAGTTGAATTTAATTTGGTGCTAAACAAACGACAGCTGGTTAAATGCAACTGAATAAATCAGAGCCTCACATTTGCATTCGAGGAGGCGGGGCTCATCAATAGGAAGGGGCTTAAATTATGCACGATTGCCATTTATTAGGAGCAGCGGAAGGACGGTGGCGCGAGAAGCTGCCCTGAGAGCCCGAGAAGAAGCCGTGCTCGGACCCAGGGACCGGCTGGCCGGCAGACTGGATTTTGGCCGTGTTTATGCATGCAATATAAACAAATACAATTAAGTGCACAAATAATTACATTACGTTGACCGGCTGCAATCACGTGACCCCAAACAAATGGCGTTTGTTAAGCCAATTACGTGCACTTTCGGTGCCCGTGTCGGTCGGATGGTCGGCAGGTGGGGGTCGGCCTTCGATGACAGCAGGAAGGAAGTCAGTATCGACGTATTTGTCCACACAGCTGCATGTCCGTTTGTGTTTCCTTCCCCCCTTCCCGCTATTCCCAGCCATGTCAACTACCCGCCTGGGTGTGGTTGGGTGCATTAAATTTTCAATGGCCCCCTGAAAGTATGCAAGGAATACTCGTCAGCGCCCCCATGCAGCCCGGCCGTTCTGCCCATCCGCTCGCAATACGGTTGATATCATCTTGCTGACGTCAAAACCATGCAAATTTTTAAAATATTTGTCGAGGTTTTGTTATTTTTTTGCGGAGACGAGCTGATGGCGGGAATGGGGGCTCTTTTTGTTTTACTTCCAATACAAAAGAATTCCAATAAAATGCATGCATAAAACAGAAGACGGTAAATGTGAATTAAAAAATACAAACAATGCAGCCAAAAAGCTCCAGGCAATGTCCTTCACAATGAAAACTGCAATTTAATGGGCCAAAATGCAGTAATTTAATTTAAAGCAAAGAATTTTCTTCTTTGTTCTTATCTTCATGTTAAATGAATCGACTCCAAATTGTGTTTTATAGCCCTCCCTTGAAATACTTTACAGATTCCGCCACGGACATAACGAACGACGTAACGAAAAAAAAACACCTAACACACAAAATTCAACGAGTCTAAGTCACAATTTTGGTTGCTCTAGATCCTATACAAAATCGGACTGGATCAATGGTAAGCCACATATTCGAATTTTTTAAAGATTAATTAAATTAATTGCTTGCATTATAAACGACCTTCCATGAAGCGCTTATCAGCGAAAAATATTTTTTTAAGTATTGGGAGAAATCTATGCAAAAAATCGCTTTATTTCGTCAAAAGTAATGTTTAAAATTAACATGATTGGAATTTCAATGTTAGCATACGACAGAAAAAAGTAATAGAAAAGTCAAGTGAAATCCTCTTTATTTTTTAACTGGGTGCGTAAGAAAATTAAAGGTTGAAAGTATTCTCAATGCTAAGAGGCAGCCCTGAAACATTCGATAGACGATAAGAAAATAACCGATAAGTTTGCCCTAACAACAGGCGCCTAACGAGAAGGAAGAAGCTTTTGTTTTTCATCTCTGTGCATTCCTAAATGCGATTACTTTCGGGCCTGTAAAGTTTCGAGAATAAAGTACCCCAAACGTCAGCGGCAGACCGAAATTCAAAACGACACGCTGTAGCTGCCAACGCCGCCGTAAGCAGCACGCCATTATGCATAGTCATTTATTGGGGCTTTCAATTGCATTACAAGGCAGCCAAACAGCAGCGGCGATGTCGACGGCGAAACAAAAACGCTGGCAGACAGCTATCGGCAGGCGGGCGGTAATGCAATCAGCGGCTTTTCGATTTACTCGTACAAAATATTTGCCAGGACTTGGCTCGTTTTGTTTTGTTTGGTCGCCAACTCGGGGGGCAGTCGGCGGCCGCCGTCGTGTCCTTGGCCTTGGCCATTGAGTGCTTCAGGCAGGCAATCGGGCAACAAAAACTGCATTGGCAGCAGCAACTGATGTTGTTGTTGCTTGTACTTTGGTCAAATTTGCATTTGAAACTCCATTAAGTTGCGTCTGCTGCTCGGCCCGGCCGTCCGATCGGCCCGAGTCTGTCCATTCAATTGTCGGTTTTTGGCTTTCGTGCTGGCCCGCCTTTTTTCTCTGCAGCCAGGGGGTGGGCATTCCGCCTGTGAGGCGTTCATGAAATCAGATTAATTAGCCGGGGAAATACGATTGATTGGAAATTCTTTAGGACTGTCCGAGCTCCAGGCTTTTATCTCCCACTGTCTGGGCCTGCGGTATTTCTGAGTCACCTTCAATTCTGACCTCGCCCTTAGGAAAATAATTCGTAGGTTTGGCCGCTGGGCGGGCGGTGAGGAAGATGCATAGCTAATTTTCCACGGCCAGAAAGCCGGAGTAATAGCAACTCTGCCATCACGTAAGCTCCGTATAAATTACTCAGGGAAAATGCAGCATAGCGGGAAACGGCGGAGGCGGTCGCCCACCAGACAACCTCCACTTGGAACTTTCCGCGCCCCCGCGCAACTCGCCCACTTCCGCTGGGAAGTGTAGCGTTTTTTGATTCATAAAACAGCACGCGCTGCAAAAAGGACTCACGAGCGACGTCCGCTCCCCCGCCAGCCCTTGAAATTGGGTTGCACTTAGTGAAATTACCATAAAACGTAGCGTAGTTGGGGCTTCGTTACTCCGGCAACGCCAACGGCAGCGGCGTCTCGCATGCCAATTCATATTTTAAAAGCATTTTGGTAATAATCGAAAAAAATGATGGCGGCGCGAACAGGGAGGGGGCTGGCGGCAAAGCGCCCGACGCTCTTGGTAGGCCTGACGCCTTTACACCTTTTGAGGTCACGGGTCAGCACAGCAGTCGCTTTGTTGTAGTTGTTTCTGCTGTTGTGTGTCAGCGGAAATTGCCAAATTGACCGTGGCTTAAATTTTCTGTTTTTTGGGGTCTAACAAATTGCACCCAATTGATTTTTCATATAGACTCTGCCACTCGGCTTGGGCTTGTTGTTTGGCAATCTGGGCAAAGGTTAATTGGCGGCTCTGACGGACCGATCGACCGGCTGACCGGCTGACTGCCCGGTAGGTGTAAAATTTCTATACGCATCTACAGCGGCTTGAATGTCAAAGTGGGGGCCGGCACCGACCACCTTGCCACCCCATAGATTCCGACATGGAAATATCAATTATTTGCACCTGAAAAGTGCGCTATGAAAATTTAATTAATGCAATTTACGCGCTGTTCAATTTTATTCTTTGCTCGGCGATGATTTTGCTTTATGTTTCTTTTTTCTGGATCCCCAGGCCCATTCGCCTTATAATAAAAATGTATTTTAATTGCGCGGTTATTAAAATAAAATTCATCATGGCGTGAAAAACCCGACACGAAAAACGCGAAAGAGGAATATTCTATGAAAAAATTGGTCCATTTGGAAAACGGTGACCGCAACTAATGATGCTGGCCAGTGGCCATCGATTTCAAACGATGCGAGAGCTGCCTGCAAGCTAACGAGGTATACAAATTACGCAGAATATGAAAAATATGATATAAGAGTGTTTTTTTACAATTACATTCTCCCCTGCACGGTAATTTTATAGACAGTGCTCGTTGTGTGGAATTTATTAAATACATATGAGGCCTTAGTGGGGCTGTGGAAATGGGAAAATTATTTATGCGCAAATCTCTTAATGACAGTTAGTCAGTTAAGTTCAAATAAACTGACAGTTGTTAAGGCTTCAAAATGCGTCGAATAAATACGAATAATGCGATGCAGAAATAAAGAGCCGGTAGATATCTGTACGTGTAGCCAAACAAACTGATGACCATAAAATATTTATTGAAAATATTTATACACATAAATATGCACATGATTTTTCGGTTGATCCCATCCCACACCTCGTCGTCCCTTCAACAACACCAACAAGCGGCACAAAAACTCCGCGCAGTCGAAAAGTAAATTTGATAAAAATCCATGGCAATTTCTGTTTTCGATTTAAATTTTTTTGTTTCTTCCTACGCCGTTGGGTATTGGCGAGGCGGTGGGCTGCCTTTTGCCACATCTCTTGGATTATGTATGCCGTTGCCCTGTTAAATATGCAACACTTTTTTCATTCGCGCATTTTTCACTAAATGCTCGTTGGTAGTCATTGTTGCTGCTGCTTCTGTCTGTTTGTGTGTGTGTGTTTTGTTTTTTAGTCATGTGCAGTGAAAATTCCTATGGTTTTTGCTTATTGCCATTCCAATATGGAATAACTCTCGCTTTTTCGTATTTTCGTGATCCAAATGGCCGCCATATTTTAGTTGACAGTTTGGCTGAATATTTTTCGGAAATTATTTTAAATTCCAACGGCTGTGTTTTTTGATATCCAGCATGAAGAATAAGCAAATGACTTAACTGGCTACAAACTTCATTGCACACGAGAAGTCTGCTGATAAAGCAAATAGACGCGCACTCGGTTACTTAACCCAATCGACGGACAGGCATCAATCAACGGACCAGTCAACAAAAATCAGACAATATCGACGGCCAATGGTTGGTTGTGTTCGTGGACAGGCACACGTTTTGATGGGTAGATGCATAGATTGAAAGTGGCAGCTCGTCAAGCAGATGACATAACGATTTTAGAGGATCACATTGTCAATACTCGCATACCCAAAGTACCTAAGAGTCGCACACAAATAAAGGGAGTGAACAAGTGCACGGCAGTCGGACAAGCAGTCGGACAAATGGACAGACAGACAATAAGTCAATTTGAGTTAAACAAATTAATTCTAGTGTGCTTAATTGTTGATCTGCTAACCTCTTCAAATGTCCGTCTTGACATATGTCAACTACGTAGCTGGCCACCTTAGATCCGTTTCCCACCTTGCGGCCGTATAGCTGCCCATCTTTTTAACTACTTTCTCTTTGAAGGCAAAGCTTTTATTTAATACTGTCCTTAATGGATAACCATTAAATTCATTGGTTAATACTTGGCTTATACATTTGTACATACTCTCATATGAGTTATAAGAATAAAAATATATAGCTGAATTACAGCTAATCACATGTGAGGAAGATCCAACGGGTGGCTCCTCCGCAGTCTCTGAGTCTTGTAACATTTTTCTCAACATTTTTATTCATTTTGTATACATTTTATATTGCTTAAAACTTCGAAGAAATTAGAATCAAAGATGGTTCGGCCTAATACGGTTTCTCTAGAATCCTTTCATTATCTTCGTATATTAAGCACCCATGACAATCAATCGGAACTCAGGAAGACACTGACCGCCATCACCCCCCCGTGGATGTTTGAATTTGAAATTGAAAGTGGCATCGAACTTCGGTTTGGGAAATTGAAACCTTCGTTCCGAAAATCCTCCCCCTCCCCACTTCGACCCACTTATCCGGCTTCTTGGCTGTCTGGCTTATTAATTGAAGTGCTTGGTTTATTTGCCTGCACTTTGAACTTCGGGTCATCAATCACTGGGATAATGCGATGTGTAGGTGGAAAAGTTTCTTCGCATCGACTTTAAAAAAGTTCGCTATCTTGAGGGTATTTTTGAGTATGGGAAACAACTTCATATAATTTAAAGATTTTTATGTTTTTTTTTTAAACCAATTAAAATTTGTCCTCTGTTCTTCTCATCTGAGTGGCGATTTTTTGCCGTTCTTTTCGTTGGGCAAACAAACATGAAAAACAAACTGACTGCTCCCCGAAAAATAAACACAAATAATTCCGTTCGTTGTGCACTTTAATCGCTGCAATTAAAAGCGTTTGCCGCAAAATGCCAACAAACGGCAGTGGGCAGAGGGGTGGGTGGCGGCGGGGGTACGGATGTTGGCATGCATCGAAAATGACAGAGAAAACCGCAGGAGGTCGCAGTTTTCATCTTCTCTTTCAGTATGTTGGCTGCCGGCGAAAAGCCCCGAGAGTCAGGGCCAACGCTGTCCCCCATCCAATGCATTGGTAAATATTGCAAATTTATACTATGGGATTTATACACAAGTATGTGTGTGTGAGTGTGGCGATGGCGGACTCACCTGCACCGAATGATCCAAATTATTGATGATGCGTATCACACGGCCGGCACTGCGCTTTATCGAACCCGATGTGGTCGATAATGTGCCCAAATCCGCTTCCATTATTGAAGGCTTGCGACTGGCGGGCTTTGAGCCCCATCCTTGATTGCCGGGCGATGCGTACCACATGCCGTTCTTTTTCCCGTAGCTGGCGGGCTGCGAAACAGACCAAATGGAAGGTGGAAACAAATAGTGAGAATTCATGTAAATATCAAGGCAGTGCCAGTGAAAAATTCCCGCGCAAATCTGGAATTAATTAAATTGTTTTCGGGCACGCACGTGTCCGTCCTGAAAGAAAACCAAAGCCCCCTCAAGTGCTCCGCTGTTCCTCTTCCATTTCAGGCTGAGTTTGTTTTATGGTTCGACCCGCCCACCGCCCGACCAGCGGCTTTCGGCTGCCCACCATCGGCAAAACTCAAAGCCAATCTCAGGGTCGGTCAGTATTGGCATTTGCTTTTATCTCATTGAATGATTAGTCGCTGTAGCCATTCTTGTTGTCGTCGTTGTCACGGCTGAGATTAGCTCCCCTCCTCGGCTTAGATAAATCATTGGCAGTCCTGTGCCTTAGCCCTCGTCCCTCGCAGACAATCGCCTGGCATTGCTTTCAATTGAAGACTTTGAATAAGCTGAGCTCGTTTCAAGGAGCTTGGAAAAATATTAAGTGATCTACTTAATTATGCCAGGGACAATTCCACTGAACTTTAATTCAATTTAGGCAAACTCAATTCCGGCAAATGTCATCGATTATTTGAAGTGAAGGGCTGAAGTTGAAGGAGCCGCCAAATTGCCTGTACTGTCTTTACAATTTACAGAGTGAAGCGTGATAAACGCCACACTTTCTCAAATGTAAGGCCAACTTGTCCATATATTTCCTCCTTTTTTCTGTATTTAATGAATTGAAGTCGAATGAGCCCCCGAATCGCCTGCGCTCCAGTCTACGCCCATATTAGAGCTGTCACCCTGACACACCCTGTTACATATGTTATATTGAATGAATTGAATTCTGTCAACTATATAGATTTTTGCTGGCGTGGTAAAAAATTTCGATAGTTTTTTTTTGATTTGCGTTCATTTGGCTGTAATTTCCCCAGTGAGTTTGATTTTAATTATTTTTGTGGGCTGAGCGTTGCCTCGCCTCCGTAGGACCGTCTGTTTTTTATTTCTCTCCAAATTTCCATTTTGCGGCAATGGTTTTTCAATTTAATTTCTTTCCCACCCCGTCCACGCCTACACCCACGAACGCTTTGGTCCCGACAATCCCATTTTATTTGATGGGGCAGAGTCGAGTAATTTGTATTGTAAAAAGAGCAGCGCAGGTTCGAGGGCACCGCCCCTCTCTCGAACCCAGCAAAGAGAAGAATAATTCAAATTCGTTTTTAACACAAATTTCACAACCGACAGTTCTGCATTCGCTTTGTGACGAACCCGCCGACCGACGACCTGACCCCGCCCAGTCACCTCTGCCCCGCTCAAGGAATCGGCTGGGCTCTTCTGAGTCGGCTTCATTCGTGTGGCCGGGCAGACGGGCTGCGGCCGGGCCACAGCATGTGTACAAGGTTACAATCAAGGCTTTTAATTGAAATTCAACAAAATGCAAAAATTCATATGGGCGCCTTTTTTGCAGAGCATTTCGGTGGGTCTGCCGGAGTTTCCCAATCGTGAAAAATCTTTTTTTCCTCTGTCAAACTCAATGCAAATTTATAAGCTCCATATTCCCAACCATTCGGCAGACATTAAAAAAAAGTTAGTCAGGACGGCTCTTTGGAATGCTACACTAAAAAGAATCAAAACCTGTAATGCTTTTTAGACGCAAGTAGAGTAATTTAGGGATCCGAAATATTTGAATCCCTTTCTCTGTGATTTAATTTCATTTTGTGGTCTAAGTTCGGACGTTGTTGCCCAGCCTCTGCCTGCAAAGAGTACACACAATTCGCATAGAAAGCGTCGGCTTGGGGACATGTGGCAGTTTTGTTGGCTGATGCGACCCAAAAATCAATTAAAACTCTGAGATAAAAACTCTCAGAAAATGTAATAATAAACATGTAATTTTTATTTTGCCCACCTTGCCGCCTCGGCGTCTGGCATCGGTGCGTGTTGGGCAGTTGGTGAGAATAATTTACATTCACATGAATAAATTCAAATGGCAAATAAAAAGGCCGTGATCCTGCGACCTGAACTTGCCCGAGTGCTTCCCAAAAAAGTCTAGCATCCGCATTGGAATTTATTTCTATGAATATTTGATTTATAATAGTTTTTGATTTTCCGACTGCCTTGGTGTGGGCGTGTTTTGTGTTTTTCTACTTGTTGCAAATCCATTGAGCTTTCCCAAAAATCATTTAATAAAATTTGTGAAAAGTGGACAGCTCGGTCGCTCTTTTGAGCGTCACAAATGCCAGGAAATACGAAAACAATTGACAATCAATCCTGTTGATTGAATGTCTGGCACCCAAAAATGCCAACCAGACTGCTGGGCCCGGGCCCTGATGATTGTGATTTGATTTGGAATTGGTGACTTTTTAAATCGTTTAGGTGGCCACAACTTAAATTTAAACCCGCAATCACTATTCGCCTATCAATTGACACAGATTAAATCCTTGCCACAAAAAAAAAGAACACCAAAACCAAACTCCAGTAAGCCTTCGTAAGCGGTGAAATTATAAGAGGATTATGCCGTGTTTATATTTACCTTCTAATTAAATTTATGGTGATTTTTTTGGGATTTTAGTTTTTGCCTGTGGGTGCTTATAAAGTTTTATGACTATGGGTGCATAAATTTTAATTGAATTCAATTTGATTTTATTTTGCAACTGCGGGCTTAATTAGAATTGCTTATATCGGCGATTCTGACGGGTTCCCCCTTTACCATTTCAATAATTCGTATAAATTGATTTTTCTTCCTATTTATTTTAATGGAATAAAGAAACTTCGTGTGGGTCGTATCGGTCGGTGCGTCGGTCGGTTGGGCAAATCCAAAGCAAATTAGTCGGACTTAGGGACGGTGGTGGATCCCTCGTGTTCGCCACTTGCCACTAACTGGCCCGAGCAGACGGCCCTGGCAGGGAATGAAGTGTGGGCTGCTTGGAAAAGCTTAAATTACGCGCTCAATTAAACTTTAAGCAACTTGGACGGGGGGCCGCTGGCCAATACAAAAAAGACGCTCCCGAGGGCCGGGACGGGGCGGTCTTCAAACTTCAAAGCTGTTTCGTTTGACGTGCAGCCTCGCAGAAAATCCCAGTAAAGTCAACGACGCGCCGTCATGTGGACCTCGGCTCTGGCGACCCTTTGGCCAGACAGTGAACATTTTACGCATATTTAAGCTGGGCCGAGGCTCTCCCCCGTTTACCGATAGTGATTATTGGATGTGTTCTTTTGTTGGTTTCATTTTCGTTGTAAACAAATAAATAGTTGGCTTCACCTCCGCCCGCCGCGCCGCTCGGAATGGAAAATCAAGTAAACAAATAAATTTGGAAAAATTGATATTAAAGTCGACGGTCGAAATGTTTGGCCTTGTTGTTGTGGGATTTACTAAGCTAACATTCGAGATTTAAACTCGGCTAGGGATCAAATACGGCTATGACCTGGCCACGCATTATTTGATATTTTAATGGAATTAGTTTTGGGGAGAAAAATTATGGAGGACTGGGAAATTCTTCTAGTTCTTTTTCGCTTAAAGTAAGGGAAAAACTTTCGCTGACATGGCGGAGGGGAGGAAAAAAAATTTGGCAAACTGTGAGCGACAACAGCGCGAAAGTAAAATATTTGAAAATTGCGCATACGCCACATCAGCCAAGTGGCAGCGGGAGCAGCGGAAACCGCAGCAGCAGCCGCTCGGCCAACACACGTAGACCATTAAAAAACACTTAGAAAAACAACAAAAGTCATTTAAACTTTTTGCCAACTTCTGGACGATATTTTTTCCTTCTTCTATGAACGCAAAAAAAAAAAAAACTGAAATGAAATGTGAAATTAAGAGGCGTGTGGGAGGGGACCGATTGAATCGTCTGTGGGCAGAGTGTCTGTGGCAGTGTGTGAGTGACGAGTGGCCCGTATTGTTTACACTGAACTGACCCAAGACTTCGTCGGCGATGTGAGCATCACAAAGGGCGAACTTTCCTCGCTATCCTCGTCGATGTACATTTAAGCGAAAGTTACTCCCTGGACCGTTGATGTGAGAAAGCACGCCACTTTAGTAGTTGGCTTGGCCTTTTTGTTTGTATGTTTGTTTGTTGTTTTTTAATTCACTTGCAGCAGGCAAGTTAATACAGCAAAAAATAGAGGACGCGAAAATGAACGCAATTTTCCCGAGCCGTCCTCGTCGACGCCGCCGCTGGCGATGCTGTTCCCTGGCTAGTAAGCTTCTTAAGTGAGTTAATTGAGAGCATTTAAATTTAATTGCAGTTAAAATGAGTTAATTCCTCTCGCTTAGTAGCACTGCAGCCAAAGCTTTGCCTGCCCAACGAAACCGGGTGGCTGGTTGGTTCAAGGCCCTGAACTCCTTGCACTTATGCAATGTCAGAGGGCCATTTCTCCAGGTCAAAACACCGGGCTTATTTGCACCAAAACTTCGAAATGGCGGACGCGTCTCGTTTTGGATTCATTGAGGTTCGCGGAACGACTGTCAAGTGCTTGGCGAAGTTCAAAAATCTCAAGCTGCCAACGACCAGCGGCGAGCAACTACCAACGACACGCTATGCCCTCCCGTTACGCTGTCCTCTCACGGCAGCGCCAGTGGTAACCTGGCCATTCACACACTTGCAAACACCCAGGAGACGGGTGGTATATAAAATATATTCAAATTGCCAACTCAGCGCGCTCTCAGCTCCAGTCGAGTTGACTTGGCTTCATTTTGCTCGAGCCCCACACATTCATGCATACGTTTATTTATTGTTTTGGCCAAATCACTACCAACAATCTCAAGCGTCGGCCATTAGCTGCCATTCATTTTGGCCACACACACCCACAGCCACACTCACAAAGCAACTGCATTTGTATTAAGTTCGTTGCTTGAATTGGGGAGTAGTACCAACACTTTTCGCTAGGTGGCGCCACCATTCAAAACCAACATCAACCCGAACCCTCGAATAGAAACGCGCGCGAAAAATAGAAGTAAGTTGGGTTGAAGGTTGGGATGTTGGCTTGAACAGAGGTCGATGGTTGTTCTGATTGGGTCAGCAGGTCTCTTAGTTGTTTGGTTCTCCATGGCAACCGCCCTTGATGTTTGCATTAAAAAAGTGGAGCAGATCACACGATGAATGGCTGCAAAGGGTGTTAGGGTTCCCCAATGCCTGCCTATGATTTTAGGGCTATTATAAGCTAAGCTAACACAAAGCGCTTCGCACAGATTGTAGGCTTTTAAAATAACTCCCTTACCAGAATCCTATAATTCTAAAACTTTTTTTGTTTCAGGGCAAAGGTATTTCAAGTGTTTTTCATATTTTAAAAGGTTTTTTTAATGCCCATTGTATTAAGTTTAGTTCGTTCCATTTCGTTTCTAGATCTGGGACTACTTTAAAGATGAGCTCGATATGCCATTTTTTCATCATATATAAGGTAATGCTTATAGAATTTATGCAACTTGAAGCAGGCGCCGGGGCACGTGTGCAATATGGGAACGCAAGGAGTGCGCTGCATTCCAATAAGTGCGAGTAAATATGGCTGGCTTGGATGGGAGTGAGTGTGGGTAAACAACAGGCGGGCCCAGTATGGAAACTTTCACTGGTCGCCAAAGCCTTACGAAGCCGAGGTGGGCAGCTCGGCGGGCCGAGGTTGGTGGTTAGAGTAGCCAGCCCACAATGGCAAAGAAAAGTGGAACGCTTTTGGTTTTTCCCACCAACACACACACAATCAGACCCCCGCCCGACTCCATCTACCAGCGCCCTGGGGGCTATTGGCTTTTGTGACTACTTCGCTTGGCACTTTTACACTTCGCCTTTGCTTGGTATGCAGGCCGGGCCCACAATAAGGCGAGTTTGGCTTATTGCTTTCACTTTGAAGTGGCTTATGTGTGTGGATGGATATTTATTACAACCCGCTAGTGGTATTTGAATTTCGAGCACCTCCCCACCCTTAAACTACGGCGTGGTTTGCATTTGTCTTTGATTTCGGGGCCCGGTGCGCAGAGACGTCCTGCGGTTCTCCCCTATCCTTTCGCCGGCTTTTATTGTGCCTGCTGTTTTTTCAATTTTCCTTTCGACTTTGTTGTCAAATGATTTCTGCTTGGGACGCGGCCTGGTAGCCGCTAGTCGTTTCGTTCCCTCGCCAAGTCCATGCAATTTTGAAAAATTATAATAATAATTAGCATGGATTTTTGCATTTTGCGGGACTGGTTATTTTATTATGGCCCGCGGACGCTACTGTGGCTTTTTGTCATAAACATTCGCATTTGTTTGTGGCCTCGGCAGCTGCAAAAATGATATGGCCCAAATGTTTCCACTTTGGCCAGCTGCCTGGGCCGGCGGGGTGGGTTAGTTTGGCTCGTTGCCTTCGGTTCATCTGTGTGCTTATTAAATATTTCATCGCATTGCCGCATCACTGGCCTTTGAATATGAATAGCCGTGTGCTTGCCTGGGTTGTGTGTGTGGAATTGTCACTTTGGTTTGTTTGTTCGAAATTCATTGCGGTCAAACAAATGAGTTGGGAATGTTAAGCGAGTTTGGTTGGGCCTTAAAGGCAAGTGCTTAAAATGCCTTTTTAATGAAAACAACGTGCCAATCAAATGATGTAAATTAAATTGACACACACTTTCATTATCGTACACTCAACTGAAACGATTCTTGGTAATACCACAAGTTGGCCGACAAATTCTTTCATTTATCTTATTTATTCCCGGTTTATCGACGAAACACTTTTGGGGCTTCTGCCGAGTTAAGCACTAACTTTCTGCCATAACAAAGAAAAAGTTGCTCACGAATAGAAACAAGTGTATTCGTAGAGCTTGGAGCATTTATATTAAAGTTTATACATTTTTATACCCTGTACCTTAGGTACAAGGGTATAATGTGTTTGTGCGAAAGTATGTAACATAAAGAAGAAGACGTCGTAGACCCCCCAAAGTTACCTC
>JBAMCP010000984.1:0-30471 GCA_037075105.1 Lissocephala sabroskyi
GAACTGATAGCGAATTTGACACGTTTATTTTGAAATTGACACAATTTATATTTATTTGAGCCAATCCTGGACGTCTAATCTAATCAAGCGCGGTCGTTGATTGTCGGGCATTTGACTCTTTAGGGGAAATCAAACCAATCAATCATTTTAAAGAACCTTATCGAAGATATAAGCTGCTTTTGCCGAGACCCAAAGAAAAGACTGTTTGTTTTTTTGAAATTATTACTTAACGTATAATTTTGTTGGTTTTATTTATACTCTTTGCTAAATTGAGCAATTTACTTTACTTACTTCGTCTTAATTAATTTTCAATAAGTATTTTTTCTTGTCTTCATTTCACTTTCGTTTTGTTTGCCAAGTGTTAGAGATTTGCTTTGTTTTTTGGGGGGGTTTTGTTTTTGCTAAAAATAATTTAAATTCATAATTATATACCTAAGTCCAAGTTTATTGTTTGCAAGTATTTTTTCTTTTGTTTCTCATTTGTATAGAATCTCCATTTAATTTTTAACTATTCAACATAAACCACTCGCACTAATAATCGTAATTGGTTTTACTCCTTCTCCTCCCGACAAGTGTCCTTTCTCGTGTATTGTATTCGTTTTTCTTGGGCTTCCGTAAACCTTGACTTCACCTAGTTATGTACACAACTATTTGCTGTTATGACAATTGCTAGAACTTATGAGCTGCCGCCGTTTTGAAGCGGAGTATTTTTGTAAATCATTTTCAAAGTGCTTTTAATTGGTTTTTGTTCGATTTTGACTGCTAACTAAACGGCCTTACAAAATGCGTAAAAAACGGTGCCAATGCAATCGGTATATTCAATTTGACTAACTCATCTCATCTCGTCAGCGGGTTGCTGGTTGAAATTGTAATTCTACTATTTGGATTTTTGGTTTTTCTGAACTTTTTTGGAATTTTCTTTTTGCTGTTTTGTTTATTGCGCTTTTGTCTAATTGTTGCTGTTGTTTCTGCTCAGCGTTGTGTCTGATTATCGTTAAATATTTGTTTTAAATTTTCTTTTATGGCTTTTAAAATTATTTTTGTTTTTTAGTTATGCCAACGCTTGAAATGTTTTTTGTTTTTTCTTCTACATGAACATTAAAATTGTATGGTTTTAGTTCGTTTATTCGCGTAGTTTATCTGGGGGCGGTTAACTTACAATTTACCGATTTTATTTACATTTAGAATAATGCACACAACATTCAACTAGTTCGGCTTAAGTGATATGCATCTCAGATACTTTGACGGAGCGGGGAATGCAGACAATTCGTATCCAAATCGAAAAGTATCTCAGCTGTTTATCAAATTAAACTCACAACCAGCTAACATTGTTCTCTCCGTAGTCCTACAAATTTTTTCATCCTTTCGTTTTCCATGTACATTTTTGGAAATTGCGGGTTTTAATTTTTCTTTTCAATGTTAACGTTTTCATTTTGATTTTGTTACAAAATCTCGACACGCCGTCTATTTTTGTGTCTGTGTTTTTCTTTTTTTAACATTTCAACTCATTATTGTGTTTATAAATTGTTTGCTTAAACTTCTTTCAAATGATGTAAAAAATTTCTGTAAACTTGCATACGGTTTTTCGTAAATTATGTGCCATTAAAAAATGTCTATGATTCGTCTTTTCTTTTATATATTTATCAATATATATATGTATTCATTCTTATATTTACAGCAGTTGTGTGGGTGTCTTTTTCTTGTTGTTGTTGCTTAAAACCTTTTTTGGCAGTGCATTTAAATTTATTATTCAATTTCTTTCCATTCACTAATTGGTATGATTTCAGCTAATGGCTACAACTTTTTGTGTTTCTTTTGTTAAATTATTTATTAATTAATTAACAGCAATTATGTACAGTATTTATTTTTTGTTTTTTTTTTTTACGTAAGGTACGTTTGATTTAACGGTTGTAGACTCAAAAATCCTCGACCACCTCAAATAAATTTAACCAAAACTGGAAACTGAGGCCTTATGAAATTACAAACTGTATTGTAGAATTTAAATTGGAAGACAGTTGTTGGGTCAATGAATCGAAACTGAAACTTTGATTTCCAAAAGCCCTTAGCGGGTTCTAGAGGCTGCAAAATGAAGGATTCCTTAAATGAGTTTAAGTTTTAAAACTAAACTTATTATCGCTGAGCAAAACGGTTTATTGCTTATTTAAACGTTGTAAGCAGTCCCTGAAGAAACTTGTTCAACCATAAAAATACACACATATAAAATTAAAAACAATTTTCTCATTGCAATTAAAAAAGAAAATCAAACTTAATTCAACGATTTTTGTCTTTGCTTTTCATTCAACTTATTTGCACTTATTTCCCCGCCTTTCCTAAATATTCGTAAAGTAATTCTACTCATTTTTTCTTTATATATAATTAGTTTAATTAATTCAATTTTATGCTGCAGTTGCTGAAACTCTAAATCTCCTTTGCTTTGTTGCTGTTCCGATTTCTGAGTGACTTAGAATATATATATAATTTTTTTGGTTTTTTGTTTATTTATACCGAGTAATTGTGCATGGTTTTTGTTTTTTTGTAGTATTCTCAATGAAATTTTTAAATACGCAATTCAAAACCTGTACTTAATTTTTAATATACAAATCTTGTATTATTTGTGTATGTGATCTTAATTCGATTTTTTGTTTAGCTTAATTATTTTTAAATTTTAAAATAGTCGTTGTTACTGCTTTTTTGTTTGCTGAATTCAATGATTGAGTGAGTCGTGTGTGTCTGTGTCGAGTCGCACGATCTTTGTTCGCATTTTGGCTTAAATACTTGCAAAAAATGGAATAAAGTTTGCTCGTTCGATTCTCGGTTTTCCTCTTTGGCAGTGTATAATTTATATATTCTTTAATTATCAAGGTGAATTGTGTCTTGCGCTTTACTTATTGCTTGTTCCAAACTTGCTAGTTAAATGACCTACAATGTAAATCGATGCAATGTAAATACAAAACGTGATTGCTCTTGCGGCTTCTCCTCTTCCAAATCCGCTGCGCCTCCCATTTTCCGGCTAATCCCTGTCGTCCAGACTCTGCGCCCGACGCGGCTTAGGCTTCGCAACGACCACATATTTACGCCCAAAATATGGCGAATCTAAAAAGGTCACATGTACATCACCGGCCAGCAAGTGAGTGCACAAAAAGATAAACATTTAAAAAATGAGTAGCTCATCAGGATCAAATCCCTTGCGTCACTGATACTTCATTTCTTGCGCAAGAAGTCCGTGTACTTGCGTGCACGCTTGCGCACTCGCTTCAAAGCGCTGCCCAAACGGAACTGCTCATCGTGATCGTGACCGTGCGTGTGACCGTGATGGCTATGAGAGTGCGGATGCGAATGCGAGTGCGGATGCTGATGGCGGTGAAAATGTGGTGATTGCTGCTGCTGCAACTGTTGCTGTTCGTAGTCGTAATGAGTGTGGTGCAAATGCATGTAGCCATCGCCGGCCGGGTTGATGGATGGTGAGACCGGCGAGGCAGGCGACAAAGGCGTGCGCACTGTTGGCGGCGAATACTGATAGCTATTGCGGTGCGAGAGCAGATTGTGCTCGGAGGCGGCATCGAAGGACTCGAAGGAGACACAACCCACGCCGGCACCGGCGCCAGAGCTGCCACCAACTGTGTGCACGGGCGAGTGCAGCGATGAGGAATGCTCGCTGGTGGTGGAGGCCCCGCCGGCGCCGGCGAACTCCTTGGGCAGCTCATCGATGCCCAGGGGCTTCTCGAATTGCGAGTTGGCCGACATGTTCGTATAGTCATAGCTGGGATACGTGTATGGCAAATAGCCGGAGTGGTGGGCCTCCGTGGAGACCACAGTCTCCCGGGCATTGTCCCGATTGTTGATGAACTTGACTTCGTTGGCATTGCGCTCTTGGCTGGAATTGAACACAATGTTGATGTTGTTGGTGCTCGAGGACAGATTGATGTTGGTCGGCGACATGGGCGTGCTAGCACAGCTGGAGGCCTCGCCAGGCCCGGGGCCTACACCGGAGCAGGAGTTTTGATTTAAATTTGTTTCCTTGCTCGAATTGCGTCGGCAATTGCGCTCGTAGCGCTGGAAACATTCACCGGCATCGCTCGAGGCCGTGTTGGTGGTATTTGTATTGTTGTTGTTGCCGGCAGCGCCGCCAGCATTGCTGCCATTGGCAGCGAAATTGTTCTTGTACTGGAACTCCAGCGCATTGCTCGGCTGGAATGGATAATTCTTCGAATTATTTAAGACATCGCCAGCGGCATGATTGCCCTTGGACAGGTACTGGTGTATGTCCTCGCTGGTGATCTGCAAGTCCTGGTCCAGGTACGTGTTGCATTGTATATAATTGTTGCAACAATTGTTAAACGCCTCGCCCTCCTGGTGGAACAACACCGTCGTCGACTCCTCGAAGTCGCAGTGGAAGCTGCTGCCGCGTCTCTTGCGCGCCGCTGCCGCTGAAGTGCTCGGGCCCTCGTCATAAATCGACTTCCAGGTGCCCGTCGATGCGGCCCGTTCCCTCTGCCGCTCGCGGTCGGCCTTCTCCTCGCGAGTCTGCTTGCGGCAGGGCTTCTTCTCGGGCTCTGGCACATGCCAGGCATCCATCTTCTCCTCGGACGACTCCCGGCCACCCACGGCGCCCTCGAGCTCCGTGGGCGAGCGGCCATCGGCCAGGAAACTCCAGCGTATGGGCGACGGGGAGGCCACATAATCAGGCATCTCATCGTTCAGCGTACCCTTCGAGCCAGGCCGCTCCAGATCCGAGCCCGGTCCTGGGCCCTTGGGTGTTATCGGCCGGCCAGGCTCTTCCAGGCCTTTGTTCTCGGCTGCAATTTGCTTGGCCCTGTCGAAAATGGACGTCAGCGAGCCCAGCTGGCTGTTCGGCCGGCTGGCATTCAACCCACGCAACGAGATCGACGTGTAGCTGGGCTGGCGCTGCTGCAGGCACTGCTGCTTCCTCATGGCAGCCGAGGCCGACTTGATGGAGTTGTTCCGGCTGAGCGACGAACGGGATCCATACAAGCTGGTCGAGTCGGTCTGATAGCAGTAGTCCGAGGAAGTGCAACAGGACGAGGGCCGCCTCGAGGTGCCGTACAAGTCCTCGGCAAAGTACTGGGCCAGCTCAGTGCGCGAGGAACTGCAGCAGGTCGGCTTGCGTACCAAAATCTCATGGATCTCGCGATCAGCGCAGCCAGGATCCTGGCAGGCATGGGCCGAATGGCTGGACACATCGGTGACCGAGCGATGCCTACGGGCGCAGGCAGCTGCCGCGCTGCCGCCTGCCCCGCCAGGCCGGCCGTGCTCATGGCCATGACGATGGGTGTGGGCGCCCGGCAAACTGCCGCTGCCCCCAGCGCTGTGCTGGCGCCGCCGCCGCCGATAATGATGGTGATGCTGATGGCCGCTGCTGCTGCCGCCGCCGGCCTGAGACTGCGCTTGTACCGAACCCCCCGCGCGTGATTGCGAATGCTGGCTGTGCTGGCTGGAATGGGAGTGATGACTGTGGGGCGAGGTGTGGCGGGATGCTGAATGCGGACTGTGACTGTGGCTGTGACTGTGCTTGCGCTGGGGCATTGCTGCCTGGTGGCAATGGGCTATGATGGCATCGCTGTAGGCCGCATTTGTGTGGCAGTGCATGGAGGCGGAGGCTGAGGCGGTGGCTTCGTCGTGCGGCTCGTGCTTGTGATGTTGCTGATGCTGATGGATTGGAGTTTGTTCACATACGATGTCCTTTTCATAGCTACAATGTACGTATTCATGGGTGTATCTAGGCTGGTGGTGTGGCTGTTGTTGTTGTTCGGCTTCAGCGTTGTTCGTTGAATGTACACTGGCAGTTTCAGGAGGTGAGGCGTTCCTCAGTCAAGGCCCGCTGTTCTGGCAGACAGGTGCTTGCTGACGAAGGTGATGGGGCACAGAGGCAGCGTTCCGGCCCTGGTGTGTACTTCGGCCGCCGTCTAAAAATCGCTCGGATGCAGCTATCAAAAAGCAAGCGGGCCCAGCCAATAAACAAACAAAAGAACGAAAAAAGAGCGGAAGGGAATAGAAATCGAAATCATTCAGGGATCATCATTTTCATTCATCATAAGGAAAGTCATATCCCCGCTGGGGTAAAGACTTTTCTTTTCGTGTACGTTTTGGTTGTTGGTTTTTTTTAAGTGCAGCAGCAAGGCGCGCTTTAGTTTATCGACAGTCGTCTAGAGCTGAGCCAACAGTGCATGCAAAAAGTTCATGCCCAGAGGAAAATAATACGCATGCCAAAAGCAAGAATTAAAAAATAAATTATACTCATGCATTTGATTTTTACTGCTAGACTAATTAACTTTTTTTTTATGAGTTCTTTGAAAATGATTCTTGAAATTATCGGGGATTGATGAAGAAATTAATGGCATGTTTTTATGTCTTTATCTGGGCGATGAGTGTGTTGGGTGTGTGTTGGTGTGGGTTTTTCATTTCATTGGACTTTCGGTGTGCATTTGGCGGTGGTTTTATTGTTTTTCTTGATTTATTTCTTTTTTGTACTTAGCCAATTTTATTGATTTCTTATCGAACGTAAAGCCGCGCTCCAAAACGTTCGCTTTCACTTGCGTACTAAAGAAAGAATCAAATTAGAAATATAATGAGTAAGGGGAGAGGGAACTCTGAGCTTCGATAAGGCCGAAGACTTAAGGCATCTTTGGCTGGGAGAGAACGAATCGAGAATAATTACAACAAAGCCAACCAAACTGTCCGTAGTTCGTTGACTCAAAGGACACAAACAGTGCAAGAATATACAAATGGGGGAGAATCTTCAATTACAGCGCGGATATAACAAATGTGAGGTTAAGTGGAGACAAAGATCGAATCGGACAGTGAGGGAAGAAAGCTTCTGTGGCTCTTTTTGGTTCTGGGATCAGTTTGGGGGTTTTAAAGTCGACAACATTGAGGGTGGGAATTTTAAATACCATATTTCGTTCCTCCTCTTGCAAAAGAGCTGAGAAGTTGAAAAATAAAAGCAACTCTAATCCCGAACAGTCGGTAGTTCGTGGCGCTCTCTCTTTTGTGGAGTTGTGGAGACCCAAAGAAGTGACTTAATAAGATTGCATCTTTATTTCTTGTAAGCATAACTCTAGAGATTAAGTTAGAAGTTTACTGGCTTCAGTGCAGTTTCAAGTGTGTGAGAGTGTTAGCCAAAAAACAAGAGACAACGCGAGACATTTTCGTGTAAATGCTTTTACGTGGCCACTCCAGCCACTTTCTCTCTGTTTCAGTTGCTCAGCGGTGGCGGTTTTTTCTTATGGTACAATTGCTATATATTTTTAAGGAAAGTGTAAGTGTGTGTGTGTGGTTAAGTGTCCATTATTAGCTTGCTTGGTGGCTTGGCTTGTTAGTTCTACGATTACGTGATGCTGACGTACATGACATCCTTCCGTGGGCGGAGTGCCTCCGAAAATTGTCGCGCTCGTAGTCAGAATCATCGAAATAGCATTTGCGCGTAGGAACTGGTGTTTGCATATTTGTACCGTAGTTCGTATAGCAAGTCGCCGAGCCGACATTGCCAAGGCCGCCGCTCATATAACTCGACGAGGTTGGACCCAGTAGATTGGTGCTATCGCTTAAGGGATACGGACCCATTCCTTCAACCGTCAACGAGAACGAAGTCGTACCAAAGACTTTAGTTTTATGAATCATATGATTGTTGTTGTTGTTGTCATGTGTATGTGCGTGTTGTTGTTGTCGCACGCACAGGCCAATTGAATGTTGTCACACACACACGCATGCAATTCATATTGCACATTTCAGATAATAGATCAAATTTATTTTCGGTTACATACAGAAGTTTGTTAGATAATTGTGTGTCATTGTTGTTATTTTTGTGGGGTGGAATTCCATTTGATGATTTGATTATATCCAATATTGAAATTCGTATTTTTGAATTACCCAATGTAAAACGATTAGTTTGAATTGGATGGTAGTTTGTGGTTATGTTTTGGTTGTATTTTTTTTCGATTTATATTAAAATTGAACGCAATTCATAAATGCCAAAAATTTGGTTGTTCGAATGAAAATAAAGAATTTTATAAAAATATTTTTAGTCTATAAAAATAAATTCTTTTTACCACACGCTAAATAGAAATTTTATTAAATACTCTTATGCATATATAATATAATACGAGTATATAGAGAATTGAATATTTTCTAATTGATATGACAAAATCACAAATCTAAGCAAATCACAAGCAGCTAAGAGGGAACAAAAAAAAAAAATATTATTTATTTTTAATTCTCCTTTAAAGGTCACAAGCAATTGTGGGTTAAGTTCAAGTTAATGTTTCCAAATTTAATTTAACAACATTAAATAATATGTTTTTCCTATTAAATTTTGGAACTTGTCTCTTTTCGCCACAATTGGTTGCCTTTAAAGCAGCAAAATTAAAAAAGGCAACGAAAAACAAATAAAAACCAACACAACAGTCGTGCTTTTCCGACTGTAATATACCCTGCACCTTTAATCAAAGTTCATTTGCTTATACCAATTAATTTTAAAAAGGAAAAGGATTTTTGAATTTGAATCCATAAATTGGAAAAAATCAGCCAGTTCCACTTGTGGTCAGGAAAATTTTAAATTAGCCTTAGTTTTCTCCCTCAAAACTATCCTATTTTCCCAATTAAATATTAAATTCCAAAAAAAAATAAATATTTCAAACCCTCATGCATTTAATAATGACAACCACATTTCACTTGACTTCACTTGTAGTCTCAGAGTTTGATTTCTTTAACTGAATCTATTATAATCTTAAATTATTTTGTTTATGCGGACAGACCGACGGGCATGGTTTGATCGATGTCTCTTGTTCTTTATCTATTTATTCCCTTTTATTTTGGAATACAGGGTATTAAAAATAAAATTAAAATTTTATTTGATTACAGAATTAAAGATATTAATTTTCTAACAGCAAGCTCAAGGAAAATAAATTAAATTGATCGTTTTTGGATAAAATTCATAGGATTGCGTACAGAAAGTTACATTTAGGGTAACTATAAATCGAATGAAGTGCATGGGTTAATGTTTAGCTGGTATTTAAATGCTGAATGCGTGAAATGTGTAATTTGAGCAATTAAATTCAAAATTTAAAAATTAAATGAAATTCTCAACACATTTGCTAATTGCTCTCAAACAAAAACCGAAACAGAAATTATAAACAGCAACATTAATGATGAGGTAGTAAAATGTTTTTGATAATTTTTTACACGTGTCTGTGTTGAGTAATTAAACAAACAAAAAATTATAATTAATTTAATTATGCGACATGTACGAGTTGAACACGTGTACAGTCCCTGCCTAGCAGGTGTGTGTGTGTTTGCAAGTAACTGTTTTAATGTTGGTAGACTTGAGTTGGTTTTTAGTTTAGGCAAAAGTTACACGGGTGTATTGTTTACCTATTGACATTTGGTTTGCATCTGTGTGTGTTTATTGTCATTTATGTAAATACAAAGGATGTGTGGGTGTGTGTGTTTGGGTGTTTGGGTGTGTGTGTTCCAACAAGTTTGTTTTTGTCTTTAACGTTTTTAGAAAACGAGCAATTTGCACAACAAATAATATCAAATCAAAATTTATACGAATAATAAACAAACATTTTTCACATTTTCACAAAAGATTTGGAAAATTAATTTTTCGTACTTTTGTTTAAAGGCTTTGTCTTTTAAATGTGTGTAAATTGTTTGAGGGCGGACAAGGTTAAAAATGACGTGTTTTAGATTCTTACGTGAGTCATGTTGGGTCTTCTCCTCAGATACCATCAATGCGGCATGTTCGATGCCGGAATTCATACTTTGTGGCTCCAAGCTATTTGTGCAGTTTAGCATACTCCTGAAATTCGCACACTCTACGATTATGTTTGAAGTGTAAACGTATTTTAAATTTTAATTTGCAACTAATGAGCAATTTTGATTACACAAACGCCACGCACACAATTCTCTCTATCCTTTTACATAATACGAAATTATTTTTCATTTCGCCGTTCAACCTGAGACTCTCACTTTGGGGCATTTTTTCACGGTGTGCGTGTTTTTTAGGGAGGACGGGGGACTCTCAAGATATAAATTCGATTTTCTTGGAAGTTATTAAGCGCGGTTTCCATATGCAAACAAAAAAGTAAAATGCGTTAAAAGTAAATAGCGTTAATTAATTGTTGTGTATTTTTTTTTATTTTCAGATTACAAAATATAAATGAGGAAACATAAACAACATAAAATCATACAAAGGTAAGTAATTTTGTGCACTTGATTTGCTAAGAATTAAAATCAAATAAATTCAAAATGGGGCCGGTTTTGAGGGGCGGAAAGGCCACTGCCACAGGATCTCATTTGTCTTTGGGTAGTTCGGCCTTCGACTCGCGCTCGGATATTTCAATGTCTGCCGTCGAGAAGCTGCGATTGTCAATGCCACCGACTGCGTCCTCCTCACTAAGTTGGATGGGTAAACAACAAAATACATAAGAGTACACAAGAGTGTCTGTGTAGGCATGTCTGGGTGGGCGGGTGTGTGGGTCTGTGTGTTGTGTGTTGGCTTAATGGTTTGTGCGTGAGGATGGTGGTCATTGAAATGTCGTGCTCCGAAAGACTAACCAATTTCGGGTTTTTAATGAACAATGAGAGTACACAGACACACAGCGACAGAGGGAGTATTGGTCGATCGAAAATTTTAAAGTACAATAGTTCGATTTTGGGTGGGGAAATACTCATTGAAATGGGCGAAACATGAATTAGAAATTTTGAAATTGCAATTTTCGGTGTACATTGTGATGATGAAAGAGAGCGAGCGAGCGGTAAACACAGAAGGAAGACAGAGGGAAATACAACCAACTGATTGATAATGAAATGACATTTGAATTGAGAATAGAATTTAGAGCTCATATATTTAGTAGTTCGAAATTAGAGATTGAATAGTTGTGAGTAGTTTAGTTTATTTTCATAGTACTAAATATATATCATATATATAAATTGATAGGTATATTTAAAACAATAGCCGGCTGTTTATTTGCAATAGTTTATTTGCAGTTGAACTGAACAAACGAACGAGTAGTACAGGCAAAGTTTTCAAAGCAGACATGCCAAATAGTAGAATGCAACTTTGAGCTCAAGTTTGTATTGAATTTATTGTTGTTGTTTTTTTTTATAAAATAGATGTTAATTTTGTTGTTTAAAGTTCGAGTTTAATGTACAATTAAATTGTAAACTAAATTACATGAAACGAGCTACATTAACAAAGTAGAGAAGTAGAGAGCGAGAAAAACAAAACGTCAAATTGCATTGAGAGTTTTTTTCTTGTCTATTTAAATATTCAGTTTTGGCGGCATTTGATTTGCACTTTGGGGATTTCTGAATCAGTTTTTTGTGGGTGTTGGTCTCTTCAGGTTGTTCATGCAACTTACCCGTACAGTCTACTATCTCGAAATGTCCTTTAAAGCGTTCGATTTGAGTTTAGTTTTATATATTTTTTGTGGGTGGGAGTTGGAGGTTTAGTAATATAGTAAGAATGTACATGGTATTTTGTATTATTTTCAGTTCGACCAAAACAATTAGCAGAGTTCGAGGGTGTAATCAAAATTGTGCCGCAAAATAATAATAGGAAAATCAGAAATATTTTTGAATAAATCAAAAAATATTTAATCAAATGATGAGGTTATTTTTTGAGTTTGTTATCCGGGCTTTTGTTCTACTCGGATTGCAATTCAAAACTGAAGACTTTCTGATATGCAAACCGCATAATAAACTTCCAAGTAATTGAAAAGAAAGACACTTTTACTTTGGGTTTCATATTTTTCATCAAAAGTCTGGAAATGTTAAGTTAAAAAATTCGACGGGCCAGTCGATTTGATGGGTAGAGAAAGAGAGAGGTATGGAATTTTTTCTTTTGAAATCGAAATCAAATTGCCATGAGATGTGCGGAGCTCTGAAAGGTTTTTGGGTAGTCGAAAATTCACATACCTGCCGTTGTTGTGCCGGAAGAGGGCCAAAATCTCCTCAAACGTCTTGTTCTTGGTCTCAGGAACCTTCTTATACGTGAATATCCAAAATATGGCTAAGAATACGCTAAATGGCAAGAATGTGTAGTTCTCCAGGGCAGTCTGCATTCAAAATAGAACAATTATATTCAATTCGGTTATGCGGATAAGAGTTTGACTGACCTTCATGCTTGGGAAACCAATGCCGACCACAAAATTGGCCATCCAGTTGACCAGCACTGCAATGGCCATGGCACTGGGCCGGGGGCCCTGCGAGAATAGCTCGGCTGTGATCATCCAGGGGATTGAGCCCGGTCCGACGGCAAAGAACACAACGAAACCGAGAGTGGCCACCACAGAGAGATAGGACATCCAGTCGATCATTTCCTGTACATAACCAAAAAACTCCTATACAAAATGCGTAGCAATCTTATTCTCGATGATTTGTAGGCTTTTCTTTATCGTTGTAAAAACTTGAACGAATTGCCAACAGACGTTTGTTTGATTTAAACACAAAAAACGAATCAATAGAAACCAAAACAAATCATAGAGATGTCGTTCATAATTAAAGAGTTAAACGATAAAGTTAGTTAAACCATTTCTCCGTCTTCCATTTCCGCCTGACCGACCACTCTAACCACTTTTATGCATGAGTTGAGTTCTCGTTCACTTTTCTCCTGCTCTTTTGTCTGTGCTACTGGGCTGTGCTCTCGGTTGTTTGACTTAGTTTATGGGATGTTAGTTTAAGTAGGTAGGTAAGTAGCTTAATAAGTTGTGAATAAGTTAGCTTAGATTTGCTGGGCGGAGGGCTGCTTGGTTCTCAAAGAGTTGAACGGTTGCCATTTTCATTGTCATAGCTGCGGTTTTCACAAAACAAACTGTCACTTGAGTGTTTTTATTCTTTTGCTGGCACCATTTTTCTTAAATTTATTTCAATTATGATTAGCAATAGAAATAGTTCTAGAAACATAAAGAGTTCTGGTTAGGAAAATCCATCAAACAAATCGAACCAAAATCAAAAACACATCAGAATCAGAACAAAGCAGCGTGTTGTTAACACATTTCACAATCGAGTGAGTGATCTCATTTGAATGTGTCTATGCGGTGTGTGTGAGTGTGTTTTGAGTGTGTGACATTTGCGGTATCGGTGAGTGTACTCATAGCCTTTAAAGCAATTCAGCAGGTGTACAAAACTATTTCACGATTACCAATTGCACTGTACCTTCAACCATATACACCACGCTAGTTATAGAAGAGCAGTTGGGGGTCTTTGAGAAATTATCGCTGTACAGTTTTCTGTATTTTGCAAACTTCTTCATGGTCTTGACAAACTTGGGCTTGGTGTGCGAACTTTTGCAGTTGTTGTTGTTGCTGCTGTTGCTGTTGTTGGTGCCTTGAAACTTTTCAACTTCTTGTGAGTGTTCTTGTATATAAGTAAGTATGTGAAACAAACTGCGCTTTGAAGTTTTTAATTTGAAACAATTTGGCCGGCTCTACTTTCGAGCCTGATTAAGCAAAGTAATAATTTTGTATACAAAAAACAGAAAACGTTAACTTGAAATTAAATGAGGTGGAATTTTCTTTTTTTCCAAATGGATTTGGTGGCTTGCATATTCGTTAAATGATTACACGTGGGGGGCAAAAGCCTGCCAAGTCGAGAATAATTTCTGATTGAGGGGCGAGACGATTGTATAAATGAGCCAAGGCCGTCGTTGCCAATTTAAATCAACGCTGTAAGTTTGATTTGGCCAGCTCATTTATACAATAAACTTAACCTAAGCACAACAACACAAACGAAATAAACCAGAACAAAGGCAAAAGTCAAGCCAAAAAACTGTACAAATCAGGGAATCAAAAACATGCCAAGTGTGTTGTGATTTTGTGTTCAAAAGCATTTGGTGGCCGACAAAAAAAGCTGTTCCATGCAAGCAAATATTTCAAGCACGATTAATTAAGTAAAAAAAGAACTTAACCTTTGGCTAACCAAAGTCAGCAAACACTTTTCGAATATTCGAAAAATGTTTGCAAGATTCACAACCATTAATCCTACATAGCCCAGGCTATGCTACAATTCAAAAATAACTGTTAAAAGTGTGGGTGGGTACGCATAACAGTAACTTAACGAGAAGCAGTCATGGAGACACGGGCGGGAATTATAATATATTTTGTGATAGGCAAACTGTGGGGCATGTGTGGGGGGCGGGGCGCAGTAAAATCAACTGATTATATATTCAAATATTTCTCACATTAATTATTTATATAAATACGCGCGGGACAAATGTCATGCCATTTTTAATACATTTCTATTTGGCCTCTGCATACACGTCCCTATGTATATTTTGGGTGTGTGTTTCTTTTTTTTTGTCTTGCTGGGTTATCGGTTGCCAGGGAGCTTTGGGGGCTACGGTTAAACACAACTTCATGCATAAAATATTATATATATCAAAACGTTCAAATATTTATAAACCCACACAAACACGCATACGTCTGAATTGGTAGTTGATACCTTCCACACCTTGCGTATGGGCGTGTGTGTGTGTGTGTGGAAATCATTCGCAATCTAAACATACAACATATGGAATAGTAAAGATAGATAAATTCGTATATAGGCAGTTGAGGCCTACGAAATGCAGATAGCTGAAAACCGCCTTCCCTTAAATACTTGCCGAAATTGCCAAAAATGTTTGCACTTTTACTTGCCTTGATCAAAAACGAAATCGTTATGAAGATGGAGAATATAAACATGCCGCCCAGGCCATAAAGATGGAGAGTACGACGCCCAGTTCGATCCATCAGGGGTATAGAGACCAACGTCATGAGAACCTGCCAAAAGAAGGAGATATAATCAAATTTGGGAAGTGTTCGGGGCTCACCCACCATAATGGCGCCTATGCCTATCGTGGCGAATTTGGCGGACTCCTCGGTCAGTCCGGAGCTGGAGAAGAGCGATGTGGAGTAGTAGAAAACGGCATTGATGCCGCTGAACTGCTGGCTCAGCTGCATCACAATGCCAATGATCAGGGGCGGACGCAGGGTGGGCGAGCATATCAGCTCCATGGTGGATATATGGCTCTCGGCCTGCTGGGCGCGCTCCTCGGCGCGCATTTCCTCGATGTCCTCCTCCACGGAGCCAGAGGCGCGCAGGCGTCGCAAAGCTAACAAATTAAAAACTCGTAGTTTTTTATATTTTCTTAAATTGGTTTGGGTTACCTTTGCGCGCCTCTTCCTCCCACTGTTTGGTGATGAGCAAATATCTGGGCGATTCGGGACATACGGGCAATAAAATTAATTGCAATATTGCTGGACATATGGCCAGGCCGAGTAAGATGGGCCAGCCCTCGTTAGTGCCTAAGATTTGTTCGATGCCCAGCACTTGGGATAACAGTAAACCTACAGTCACAGCCAATTGATTAACAGTACCTAAGCCACCGCGCAAATTCAGTGGCGCTATTTCGGAGATGTACATTGGCACCAACGATGTATTGAGACCTTTTCCCAAAAATCAATCAATTTATTCAAAATATCTTTAGGGTTTTTGTGTGCTTACCGCAATTAACACCAATTATAAATCGGCCAAGGAATAACATTTCATAGGAATGACTAACTTTGGTAAAACCCATTAAGCAGGCGCCGGAAATGCCCAGCACGTTGTTCAACAACAGGCCGCCCTTTCTGTAAATTACAAATCCATAAATTGAAATTTCTCACGTTGTGTTTGTGTTTGTGAGTCGACTTGCCTGCCAAATCGATTGGCCATCCAGCCACCACTGAAACCGCCGAGCATGCCACCGATGGCGAATATTGAGACCGCCACCGAATACAGTTGCTGGATGAACTCCTCGCTAATGTCCTCGCCATAGCGATCCTTATACACGTCCTTCATGAAGTTCTCGATATTCTTTTCCGGCGCATTGATGACTCCGGTGTTATAGCCAAACTGGAGCATGCCCAGCACCGCCGAGAATATCGAGTAGGTGAGGAAGAAGGTGAGGCCCTGCAAGCAAATCCAATAAACGAATCAATTACATTCTGCTCAGGGGGGGAGGGAGGAACGGTTCCGGAAAGGATTGGCTGGGAAACGAGGGCAGGGGGAGGCAATTGGGTCTGTGCGGGTCTCAAACGCCTTTGCAAAAAACGAAGGTGCCATTTTCAAACGAAATTAATATCACTAAATTTGTTTTCTTGATTTTGAGATGAGGCCAATGAGAATTTGTCAAGGGCTAAAGAAAACCAAACACAAAAGAAAATTAAATAAAAAACAAATTTGTTTAACAAATTTTTTTATTTGATTTTAATAACTAAAAATAACTAATTATATAAATATTTAAAATTAAAAATAATTAATTCACAATGCCCAAGGATTGTGTGTTTGATGAAAAGCCCGTCTGAGTGTTTGTGGGTATTGAAAGCCAGTCTAGAATTTTCCTCAATTCTTCTACTGAAATTCTAGACAAACCTTCTGTAGAGTGATGAATGTGGGCGGTGGTTGGTGGTTGGTTGCCGGTGAAGGTGTTGTTTGTTTTTCGGGTGTTTTTCAGTGGATGAGTAGAAATGAAATTCAAGTATTTAATTACACAACATGGCAAATAATTTAAGCTACAAACTTGTTCTAAAAGTCTTAGCTTCCGTCTGTGCGTGTGCTCCTCCAGTCTGTCCACATATTCGCGCAGCTCCTCAATTTCCTCCTTCACCTGCTGCACAGTGTCCAGTTCGTGCTTGATGGCGACCATATCGCGTTTGACCTAATCGATAAACGGAAATCATCAATGCTATAATTGAAGTGACCATTCCGTCTCGTACAAACCTCGGAGACTTCGCTTTGGCAGCTCTCCACGGACTTGGTCAGCTCCTGCAGCTGTGTGCGTATTTCGCACAAGGCGACTGTCGTCTCCAAGTGCCGATCGCCTCGCTGCAGCTCATCGAGTTTTGCTGATAGATTCATACTCATCACGCTAACTTGCTTTTGCAAACTGCACATTTTCAATTGACCGAGCGACCGGGCGAGCAGGTCAGATGCGTGTTGTTGGGCGAATCCAACAATTCAATTGCCAAATTGCGTGACGTTGTGTTCCAGTTTCGAGTGCCGCATTTGCAGTTCAGTTCCCGTTCCAGTTGGTGGAGGGAGGGATTGAGAATTTCCAGGTTTTCCATTTGGTCGACGTCACGCAAAAACGGCCGCAAGATGATTGCCATTTTGTTTCGTTCGTTGGTTGGCAATTACGATTGTTGTTGTTGAAGAAAATATCAGGAAAGAAAATGCATTTAGCTTGTGCGAAATGAAAGCCTTTGTGGCTTTATACTTGGCTTATTTAGCGTATATATGAGAAATTTATATTCGCTTGCGAACTTTTTTAAAACGAAAACAACACAAACGAAATGAAATTATTTATGAGCAGACCGCTTGCATTAAAATTTACTGAGCTATGCAATTATTGAAGAATGAAGCTAAATAAATTTTATGGCTACAACTTAAAATGAACTCCTCACACACAGACACGCACACCACAAGACACACAAACAAAAATACATATAAGTAAAGCTGACCATAAAAACCGAAGCTCAAATGCACTTTCCATCTACCGACGATCCAAACTTTTGATCTTACTTAAAAGCTAAGACCGGTAGACTTTTTTAATGCTTTTCTTAAGAGTATAGAAAATAAATGTAAAACGAAAAGTCGAGACAAACGAACTGCCAAGGGATTTTGTGTGGCAACAATAACTAACGAGCAGAGCGGAGAATGCCAAGGCAAAAGTATTAAGAACATAAAAAGTAACTTAAGGCAAATTGTTGGGATTCTTGCTGCTTTCTCCGCATTGCCGGCGCGACGATGAGCGGCGGAAACTTCGTCTGCGGCGGCGGGCAGGGCGATAAATGCAATAATGCAGTTTGCGGTGGGCATAACTGCCGGCCAAATGGCCATTGACTCGGCTAATTTAACCCAAGCTGGTTGAGCTGGTTCCTTAGACTGCCAAGACTTTTCTGCCTAATTGATTCGTTCAATGCAAATGAAGGTGAACTAAAGTTCTTTCTGCTTGCCACCAGCGCGCGCCCACATAAGTAGGCTACACAAATTTGCACTTTGAGCATTCACTCGGAATGGAGAAACTCATTAGAACATCTAAGGGGAGTAATTTTAATATGTTTAGTCCTGACAAGGGTTGGTGGTTGGCAATATGGCAAGAGTGCCTTAAATTTCTCACCAACTAAAAACAGTAAATTAAAGCAAACCAAACGAACAACGGACATGTGAGTGGTTGTGGTACGTGAAGTTGGTTTATCTGGGGCTTTGGGGGGGAGAGGATTTCATTTGCCCAAGGCAGTGTATAACTTTTGGTTGCTCGTACTCTTTAGCCATTCGATGGGCGGCGCCGGGCGAGGCGAAAAAGCGTGCCTGAAATTGAGAAGTGGTTTTTGTTATGCCCTGGCAAACAGCAAACAAAATGCGCGAGCTTAAATCAAATAGCAACATACTAGCGAGCCAGCAACGGCAAACAAACAAACAAGCAGACAGAACTCTGCCGACAGACAGGACGCGCCCAGGGCACGAGAGGCAGACAAACAAACAGCCAACGCGCCGCCAGCTAAACCAACGACCAGCACCAGAGACAAAGTTATAGGCGACATATCACATTTTCCTAGGACCTGATAACAAATCCACACACACACACACACACATTCGCAAATAGGGCGCGTTGCACGCATTCTATGCATAATGCCCCGAAACTGTTGCCAACAATGCGCATACGACACGTGGGCCGAGCCAGCCCTGCTGTCGCCCGCTTGCACTTGAGTGTTGGGCGCGCATTATGTTAATGCGCCTATACGACTCTATATCTACCCCAGATCCATAGCCATGGCCAGCTCTGTTCTACATCCAAACCGAATCGGAGGCGGCAACGGCAGCAGCGGTGCAGCCGAGTTATTCGCAACATGTTGTTATTGTTATTGCTGCTCTGAATTTCACGGACATTGTTGTGCCGTACATAAAGGGATTATTTTATGCATACATCAGCTGCCGAGCGAGCGAGCGAGCGCATCCTGTGCAAGTTATTGTTCTCTATGAAAACAATTGTTGTTTTCCCTCTGCGCCGCTGCCGGCGCCTCGGTCTGTGTGCGTGTGGGTGTCTGTCAGCTGCAGGAATTTTCGGTTTTGTGTAACGGATTTGTATACGTGAGCATTTAATAAATTTTCTGCCAATTTCTGTGCCCAACCGCACCCGCCGCCAGCACAACCAAAAGCTTCACAGTTGCCGCACCCGCAGCCAGATCCGCCGCACTGCTGGGCTCCTTTCAAGCGTCACCTAAATGCCGACAAACGCACAATGCGCTCGCTCTTCGCTGCCTTTTGCGTTCATCTAATTTCGAGAACGTGCAGCTGCCGCAACTTCACCTCCGCCTGACAACCGCAAGCCAGCCAGCCAGCCAAAGGCTCTTATTCACGACGCAGGAACAACGCCGGCCAAAAGGAACCGCAATAGAGAAAGTCGTGTGCTGTGCACTTTGTTGAAATTACAGCAGCAACAACGTCGAGGACGACGAAAGATGCTTCGCCCTTTTTGGCTGCCACATGTCAAAAAGCTCAAGGACCTAACCCAAGTCAAGCGACTAACTGGCAGAGACAATGGTCCGTACAACAAGATGCCATCATCTTAATTAAAATGCAGCGGAAACTTCACTTCAAACTTCGTGTGCGCCGCACAAAACAAACAAAGGAAACAAAACATAATTCAAGTTCTCTACGAAAATCTACGAAATTCATTTGGTTTATATTAAAAGGATACTACGAATTTACATATACCCACGGCGATATCTGTGGAAGACCGAAACCAATTGGCATATAGGACATTCACCAAACGATTCGCGTGATTCCGAATTCGATTCCGATTTGTGTGTTTAAATTTATTCTCGGCATTTTCGATTGGAATTTTTAAAGGGCTTCGTTGGCTTTAAATGCCCACGAATCATAAATCTGAACGCAATTCAATTTAGTATTATTTGTGGTCATCTGGTGGTTTTTACTGCTATCGTTTTGATTTTTTCTTGTTGATTGTTTTTCTGAATAATTTTTCATGGTTTTTATTTTTGTTTTTTGCGTAAGTTTTTCTTTGTCGAAGGTTGAAATTAATGTAATTAAATGTTGTATAAAATCAATTTGACTGATTGATTGACAATGCGTTTCCGAAAAATGATGGAAAATCAAACTCAAAAATTAATTTTCAAACAAAAAATTATGAATTGTTTTCAGGTTCTTTTTTTTGGAGATTTGAAGAAAATTTTGCTCGCGTCTTGAATTCAATTTTTTGGTGAACAGACCGATACGCCAATTAGTTTGGTTTTAAGGATACATGTAGATTCCATACAAGGATTCAACTAAATGAAAGTGTAGCCTAAAATTACTCTAGGTGATGAAAGCGATCGAATGGCTGACTGACTTGCTGACTGATGAATGCGGGAATGAAATGTCTGGTGCCTTGGGCCAAGCAAAATGGACATTGGTTGACACTAATTATGACTCTGATGACGTGCACAGGGTGTCGGGGCAGCGGGGGGCTGTGATTGTCTGTCCCTGTCCGTCGGATTGACTGCTCCCTGCCAGCTATCACTGCGGGTGCTTGTCGCTGTTTGCTGAAGCTGAGCCCACTGTTCCCACAACTGTCGTCGGTTGGCCTGTCATCGGTCCGTTGTCGGTGCGGTGTGTGTGTGTGAGTGTGCATTTAAGTGTGTACAGCGACTTAATGACCCTCAAACACTTTCGGGTATGTCGTAAAAAACACAACACACACGCAAAGGCAGCCGCCTGTCACGGCGACTTTGAAGTGTGACAAACGAGCCGGTGGCCAGCGTGTGGGCGTCGAGATTGAAAGCATCTCCCCCGCCTCTGCTCTCGCTAAATATTATTAGCAATGAATCGTGGCTGCCACTCGGACTGTTGATAGTTGATTGGAAAGAGGAAAGGCTTTCCCTGGGCAGCATTAATTGCGATGTGTGTAGTTGTGGGCATGCAAGTGACGGGGGCCGGACTAATAGAAAATGTGAGCAATTCCATGCTGGGAGGTGATAGGCGGGGTTTTTTTTTAAAGGGGAGAGCGGATGATGCAGGCCTTAAACGATAGTTATGAAATAGTAGTAGAAAAGGTAGTAGAAAAAGTAGTAGGTAGGAGTATAATTAGTTGTTGCTTATGGGGAATTGCATACTCATTGAGTGGCGTGAATACCAAACCACTTTGTGTGTGGCTTTTGTTGTTGTTGTTGTTGTTTTGGTGGTGGTGGTTGCAATGGTTGGTGATGATTGCAGTTGAGTTTATTGTTGTTGTTGTAGTTGTTGGTTTGTCGGCAAGAAGACGACAGGAGTAGTTGAAGTATTGTAGCATTTACAACGTAAGCAAATTAATGCACACAGACATGAGAATACACATAAAACATAATAGAGAATTTAAACGATTTGTGGGATTATCGATTCAAGGCATAATGGAAATTATGGCCAGGACAGTAACGAATGGCAGTGGTGGTGGTGGTTGTGGTGGCAACGGCGATGTTCATGAACAAAGTTAAATTCCAAAATTTGCAGAATTTCGTGTGCAAACCAAAATATTTACAATTAATTAAGTTAAAATTTACACTGAGTCAAAGCAGCAATTCGAAAGCGCCCCATCCTCTCGTTTAATCGACGCTAATTAAAACTGAGCCCAATTCAAATTAAATTGCCAAGCAGAAAAAAAAGATCGAGGTATTTAATTTATATACAATTAAAATCAACAGAAAAATTATTTATCACCGCATTGAGAACTTTGCAATATGTTTGCATTTAATCGAAAAAAAGAACAAATATAAATTTTCACCTTTGATTAATAAAGCGAACCGAACAAACCAAAGTCAACACTCGTTTTATAATCAGTTTGATGAGTATGAGGCAGTCGTGTGTGAATGTGAATGCATTTTATAAATTTTATTGTAGATAGAGAGGGGGATTTTGCAATATGTAAGTACCTGGGTGGCATTGTGCCCATCATTTTGTCGGCCTTTTTGTTTTAAGGTTTCGCCGCACAAAAAAAGGAACCTTGTCGATTGTTATGGATTTCTCTTTGCTTTTGAACTTTGAGAATTTCAATATTAATTTATGATTTATTATTTATTTACGCACAGCGGTAGTAAAAAACAGTAGGACGCCTTTTCTTTTGTGTATCTTTTTGTTTATTCGTTTGCTGTTCAGAGTTTGGTGAATGCCGTATGTGCCCCGGGATCGGTTCGGGTTTCGGGTTTCAACAAAAACAACACAACACAAAAGCCCTCAACGGCTTAATTGACATTCTAAGGACACGCGACACACACAATTAAATTAGTACGATTTTTTGCTCATATCTGTGAGGGAATAAAAAGGTGGGTAAAAATGTTTAGCATTTGGCACACCGAGAAGAATTCAACTATAATTATTTTCAATTTACTACCGCCAAAAAATCGAAAGGATAACGAAGTAAATAAAATCGTAAATGAAGTCAACAGCTGGCCACTGAAACAACACATAATTCCATTTTTGTTTTTTCGGTGAGGGATTTGTGAAAATTGGGGATTTCAGTGGGCATGCAAATCATTTAATTTTTTTTGTAGATTTACATTTCGGGTGGCACTATTAGTTTTGTATTTGTTTGCTCAAATGAAATTAAAGCCGACAGGACAAAAAAAATTAAATAAAAATACACATTCATTTAGGGACAAATAATTGTTGTTTATTTAACTAACGAAAGACTGAAATTAATGGCTGTGTTTTTTTAATATGTCGCTCTCATTTTGGCATGCAAATTAATGACGCATAATGACCGCATGTAATTCCCAAAAATAATAAATAAAATATAATTAGAATTTCCAACTTCGATTAGCCGAAGATTTCATACTCTCTACCCACACAAAGAGACGGTGGACAAATTAGAAATTCTATTGTTTAATCACAGATATAATATTTTTCCTCTAACTTCTGTCAATCAGAATCAATTCTCTTCGTGCTTTTGTCAATTTTTAGAGATTGAAGGACTTGAGATTATGCTGATTCAGTGAAGAATACCTAATCCATTTTTACTAATGCAATCTTATAACGATTTAAGCCATTTCTAGGCTTTACAGGAATTTTAAAATTCTAATAAAATTCCACCACAAATTACTTGAAAGAAAAGAAAGAAATCTTACAGGAAATCGACGGAAAAATCTTCTGTTCCTATAAATTTTCTATATTCTGTTCCAATCCCAATAAATTCTTAGGGAACTCCCACTATAAATTTCCTGAGAGACAAGTAAGAATTCCTACAGGGAATTGACGGGAAAACCTGCTGTTCCTATAAATTTGCATAACACTTTTTCAATCCTAATAAATTCTTTTGGAACCCTCGCTCTTCTCACAATTCTACAAGAATTCAACGTTCTGAGAAATCAAATTCCCAATAGTCACAACTTATATGCCAGTCGATTTGATTTCATGGGTAAAGGGTATGAAGAGACACAACATTGTGGGTATTTGGGTTTATGCGGTTGCACTTAATGCGTAACAAAAATAAATTTAAAGACCAGACGAAAGAATATATTTTATTTAGGTGATTGATGGGGGATGTCTACATACTCGAGCAGCAATTGGCGCAATGTGGCCTCATCTTCGCTATGAAAACATCTCAGTCGTGACTCACGACTCGTGTGGCGCGGACGTTTGGGTGCATAGCTGAAGGAATGGCGTATAAAGCGGCCGTTGTTGGTTACGTTCAAGTCGCGACTGTAGGCGTCTGGGAATATTGTTAGTTATAGAATAGATTAGAGAGTATTGGAGGGGTCTACTTACCTTCGGGTCGCAGGCGTACAGGCGGTGAGGTCAGCTTGAGTTGCGTAGTCGTTGTTGTGGGCGGAGTTTTACGTCGACCACCAAAAACATAATCGTAAGAATCTTCGCTCAAATTGGACACTGAATCCCGGCAGCACGGAAAAACACACACAGAAAAATATTATAGAATTGTTTTTTCTTTTTCTTAAACTCAAAACTGCACTTGATAAACTCAAAAGAATCACAGAAAATAAAAAAAACTTAAGCCGAGCTGAGTGCCCACAGAAAAAAGCAGAAAAACCATAAAAAAAGTATTTATCATAGTTAAAAAATATATACAGATTCCTTCAACTAAAGATAACGTTGTTGTTTAGCAGTTGTTGGAATCTCAGAGAGGCCTTTCGAATTTCTGGCTACACTTGTTCTCTTGGCTCGAGAATACTCACTCTACATTTGGTTTTGTATTTATTTTTGGTTAAAGGACAACGAATATTTAGCGAATTTCATGTGAATTTGAGATTTGTTGTCAACGTTGTTATTGTTGTTGTTGTTGAAAGAGAGAAGAAGAAGAAATCACACAAAACGGTTGTAGTTTGTTAGCATTTTTTTGGTGGGGTTTGTGGTGGGAAAAAATACAAAAATATTTTCGTTCGACAATGAAAAAGAAGATAAAAAACGTCGCAGCAGGAAACGTTGCGAATTATTGAATTACATATTTTTTTTAAACATCTTTCGTTAACCAAGCAGCTGTGAAGAATGAACAGCGGTAGGTAGAGTGGAGAGAAAGCTACTTGAAAAAAGTTTATGGGGGATTATAAATTACAAGTATTCAAAAAAGTTTTATTCAATTCAACACACAGAAATGGCAAGCAGAGCGACATTTAATTAATGAACGACTGTTTGACTGATTGAATTTCATTCGTGGTATTTATTTCTTTTGCAGGTAAGGAGAGGAACTGATTGATTGATTGATTGGCCGACTGACAAACTGGCTGACTGACTGTTTGTGGAGGATGATGAAAGTGAAAGGCGCGGTGACGCTAGCCAGGCAAATGAGTGGTGCGGGCTCTCCCAAAAGTTCGGAGAGTAGTTTTGCGTGTTTGTGTGTGTGAGATGGTGTGTGTATAAAAATCAAATCAAATCCAACGGCAATTATGCAGCAAACAAATCAAAAACTCAATCTACACACACCAATTGAAGTTGCATTGCGGTGCAATCAAACGGAAAACCACTTGAAAACTCAAATTTTACATACACACACACACACACACGAAGGACCTATATCCATCCGTGTGTATGCATGGAAAAAGTTTCACAGAAAAGCTACACAAAAAAGGCAAACCAAAAATAAAGTGGAATTCCAGAAACAACATAAAAGATACACCAAATCTATTTGGCCGGATCGAGAGGGCCACAAGCAACAAAAATCATTGAAATGCAGGCACAAACAAAAAAATGAACAACAAAAGGGATTTCGGTTTCTTTTTTTATATATTCAAACGAGCAGAAATCAACAACAACTAGAGCGTTGGGGAAGGGAGACTGAGAATAAAAACATTTAAAGATGATTTTTTTGTTGCACACCTGGAAACACGCTCAGCGGCTGAAGGACCTGGGTGGAACGCAATGGCGGTGGTAGCGGTGGCAACTGTCCAAACGGATCTTGATCGTTCGAAATGGAAGACGTTGGCGGCGAGATCATCGATAAGTCACCAATAGTCGCCATTTCATTATTGTGAGCAGCTGAAACGAGAACCCAAAAAGCAAACTTCTACATCAGAATCAGCATTCCATCATCGTCTGCGGCTCAGACGTCAGTTGTGCAGTGGATTGAATTTGTCACAGGCCGCAAAGCCAAAGGCAGCATAAACTTTTTGGCTTTCAATTTGCGCCCTGCGTGGCCTGTCAACCGCAAGCTCAAACGGCATCAGATTGAAGAGCGCAGGGCAGCCAGCCAGCTTCTGGTCAAAGGTAAAGGAAACCCAACCGCAGCAAAAGGCGCCAACACAAAAGCCAACGCGCCATATTTCGCACATAAATTGTGAGCCCCCGAAACTGCCCCAGCTGCCTGCCACCGATTGTGGCAGCAAGTGCGCGACGCATGCATGAATGCATACGCAAAGCTTTTTACGGCGACGCCTTCGCATTGCCACTACCCTCTCGGCCACGCCCACCGCCATGTGTGGCAGATTCTTTGGGAGCCTCTGCCCCATCGACTGGGCCCAACTTAACTTGTTCTGGCTTAGTTCCAGTCGCTGCCCTTGCTGTTATTGATGCTCGCTCAATGGAGGATGGCTCTGTGGCTGTGGCTACGGTCTGGGGTGTGGGGAATCTGGGAATGGACGGATGGCTGGCCCGGTTGCGTACGCAACGTGCCTTTGCATAAAACGATTTCCCCCTTTTTTGATTTGCTTCACAGCATTGTAAATTACGACCCCCAGGGACGACGAAGACCGATTGCTCTTTCTCTTTCAGTCAAAGCAAATCGAGTGGAAGGAAAGCCTAACTTCTGGCTAAAGTTTATTATGAAGAAGACCAGTGGCGGAACTGAGGAGCATAAATAAGTTTCTTGTAGAGAGCTTTTCCAATCTAAGCTTCCGAATCTGCTGTCTTTTGGTCTTGTCTTTTGGTGTCTTTTGGGTTATACGATTTTCACTATCTCTAAACTTTGTTTTTATGAGAAATAGATGAACCGATGCTTTGGCTTAAAAGCTGATAATCTTAGCGATTTGTTTTTAGGGTTCGGTTCCAGAAAAAGAACCGAGCTTGGTTCATTCTTAAATTCCTTTTTGATTAGAAAGTGATTTGAAATTCTATCACGATTGATTCTATTAATTTAATTCATTCCCTCCCTCTTCTTTCTTCTTATTTATTTGCTTTTTCTTTTCCTCTCTTTATGGTTAATTTTAAGAATAATAGTTTGGTTCCCCAATAGGCCCAACTTAAGGTCCTCAAACGACAACCTCTCGCATTTCCGACGATCTGAAAAGCAAACTTGACTCCCTTTGGCAGCAACTCTTATTCCTCGAGAAAGGGTAACTTCTGTCTCAATGAAGATGGAGTGGAAAATTTGTGAGCATTTTTAGCCAAGTTTCTTCAGCTTTACACACACTGACGTTGTTCGCTTACTCACACCCTTTTTGTGGGATTTAAAAAATGCCTCGTTTGTGGGTTTTCTTGGGGTCGGCCCTGCCCAAATATCGTTTGGGTTCCCCGCTGCCCCGGCAAATAGGACGACGCCGGAGACGAGGACGAGGACAATGCCACGTGTTTGGCTTGGCAAGGCATTGTCGGTCCGACATCGGCCTCGACTTTGGCTTGGGCTTTGCTGTGGTATTTTGAATTTTTATTATTTGCAATTTGCGTTAATGTTGTGGAAAAAAGCATGTGGCTGTTATGGATCTTGGCTTTGCCACATGTCCCGCTCACCATTGGCATATTGAATGGCCATTTGTGCTCTTGCACACGCACACACACACACACACACACACTCAAAACCATACTAATGACCTTTTCATGGCCCGCATGCACAACTACCACGGAGCACACACATACGCACTGTCGGGCAAGGGCCTATAAGAAATGGATGAAGGGCAGGGTGAGTGGAAAAAATGTTTGCAAATTATAAAAGGCCAGGGGAGACCGACGACCGGCAGTCGTTATTGACAAAATGATTTGTGCAAATTTTGCAAGTCATTAGTTCCAGGCAGGCAGGTCGGCAGGCAAGCGGATGAAAGCCACACCGGGGCTCGGGCTGGCGTTTAAAAGTCGCTTAAATGTATGCTATGCATTTTGCATTTAACAGATTAAAATCACACGCACACACTGACCGACTGACAGAGTGACGAGCCTCAGCAACGTTGTCATCTGACTATCAATGATTCAGCTGCATTGTCCGGCAGATGAATATAATGTCCGTCTGGCCGTGTGTGCTCCTTTTGATGCTGACCCAGCATGGAGGTCTTTGCTTTGGCTCTCCAAAAGAAAACTCCCAACGCATAGCAGCGCCAACTGCTTCCGGCTTACGGTGCATTCAAAGCCGCCCGAAAGGTCCAGGGCAATCGCCGAGCAACGAAGCCAAAGACACTAATCAGGACGATATACATAAAGCATAAAGATAAGTCGGGCGGGCGGTTCTGAAGAAGTCGTAGAAGTTGCATGAAGCACGCAAATATTTGCTTAAATTTGTGCTGAGGTTAAGCTTTTTGTTTGTTTTGCTTTTCGGCCAAAGTTGATGACATTCAATGGACTGCCGGGCTGGGCTGTCCGGCCCGGCTGACCTGATCCGGGTTACTGCAGCTCCCTGGCTGGCTGCTTGTCTGGCTGGCTGACTGGCTGACATAGAAAAATAGTTGTGAGGGCAGCAAAAATCCACAAAAAAAAAGGACAGAGCCACCAATGTGACTGCGTTTTGACTGCATGCCAAGGCTGCTGGCACTGCCGCTCGGAGTGGGCGGAGTGCTGCTGATGACGCAAGCAGTCGACCGCTGGCAAGTGCATTAGTGTTCATACAGCTGAGTTATTCATTGAGCGGCTGCAAGTGTGTGCGTCTGTGTGAGTGACTTTGAGGTTTTGGTCATTGACAAAAGTTTTTCTGTGTGCGCGCGCCTTGGCCTCGCCAGTTATGAAAACTTTCCAACTCACATGGGGGCGCCCCTACAGTTAGTAAGCAATGTCATCTCACCGAAGACTCTATACTCTCTTATTTAGTGCCACGAAAAAGGCGAAGACTAGAAGGCTAACTTCTTTGGTTTTCCGAGTAACTAATATGCCCAACCAGTTGAAAGGGCAGAAACATTGGCAGTTATGCAATTTGTGGAGGCTGGCAAAAATCCCTTGCCCACTTTTGTGTTGCCCAATTGGTTCGCCCATTTAATTCAATAGAAATTCGCCCCACCATTCAAGGGCGGGGGAAATGAATAAATTCCTCTCTCCGCCATTCCGCTGTCACTTTCAGTTTGAACAATGTGGCGGCCGCCTCGCCCGTCACCCTTGGCGTATGAGTGATTCTTAATTATGCTTCAGAACTTTTCACTTTGCCGTCAAGACGGCCACGAAGGCAGACCTCAAAATGAATTCATTTGCGGCCAGCGAGTCGACAGTTGGTTTAATTAACTTGATTTCCCCGATTTGTTGGCATTGAAAAAACTTACCAACCCACACAAATGCACTTTACCGAAACGCAGAGCCCCCCGCGGGACGGAGGGGCAAATCAAATTAGAAAGTAAAATTGAAAATTTATTTATTCATGAGTAAGAGCTAAATTTTGAGGAGATAAGAATAATTTAAAATTCAATTAACTGTGCACCCACAGTGATGGTGACACAGTCAAGATGACATCCACCCTGCCGAGCAAGGTGAACTGCCCGTTGACAATGAAGAAGCGGCCCGTCCACTCGGTGGGCTGGCGGCCAATTCAATCATAACTGCAAATAACAGGGGCCAACTGGGTGTGGCACTTGCACTTGAATGAATTGAAAGCCTTTCATGCGTGAGTGTGCATGCAAAAGGGTCGAGTCGATGGGGGGCGGTGATTGTCCTGCATTTATGCATATTGAATTAAATAAGAACGGCTGATGAAAAGCTTTTGAAAATTGTTGTCGCCTCAATCTGTTGACCCCAACCTCTGGCCGTTGCTGTTGTTTGTGTGCAATTGAATGTTTGCCCAGTTAAACTGATTGATTGATAAAGTGAGTGGACTCGAAATACCTGTGGCCCCACTACCGCAAAAATGCTGATAATGTTGCCATTGTTGCTCATTAATAGGCCCTTTTGTCTTTGTTAACCACAAAAATTACTGCTGCTCAAATGCACTTGAATACCTCAATGGCTGTCCGGGTGTCGATGTCGGTTGTGTGCGTGTGTGTGAGACCACAAAATCGTCTATTATTGCAATTTTGGGTAAGCAAAATCGTTGGTTAGTCAAGCGACCAAAAATGACAAAACCTTCTTAGCTGATTCCTGTTTGCCAAGTCATAGAAATACACGTTAAAATTTAATACACTCTCAGTTTATTTAACTTAAAATTCGGGCAAAACCAATAACGAGCAGGACGGGACGGGCAGAGTGCACACCCACGTGAGAGAACGTGTCCGTGGGTGGCGTCTGAGTGTTTGTGTGTGCGGGCGACACTTGACAATCAGCACTCAAAAGCGACCAAGGGACGACGAACAGACGAGGAGACGTTGGCAATCTCAACTTGGCTGCTTTGGCTGGCTGTCTGGGGCATCAGACGCCTCTGACTGACTGCCTGACAGTCCGATGGCTTTGCCAAGTGAATTGGTTTTTGACGATGACGCCAGCGCCGCCAACCAGCCAACTTGGCCTTGCTTGTTGCTCTTCGGAGCCGCAGAGTCTCCCACTCGACATTTCCAGGTTTTCGCCTGTTTGTGCGCGCGTGTGGGTTCGTCCTGCGTCCTGCGTATTGACAGTGCGGGCAACTGTTAATACAGAGTTTCTGGTTTTCATTGTTGTCATTGTTGCTGTTATTGGCGCCGCTTACACGAAACTTTCTGGCCAATATTCATGCCCAGTCCGGGGTATTATCTCCAGCCTGAGTGCCCCTGTCTGTGTGTTTTCTTTTCGTGTATGGCAAAGAGTTTACACGTATTATGGCTGTGGGTTTATTTGTCAACACACGCGAAGCCCACGCACACAAACACCCCTTGCATATGTAAAGTGGCGACAACATCGCCAACTACAACAAAAGAAGGCACC
>JBAMCP010000985.1:11165-30345 GCA_037075105.1 Lissocephala sabroskyi
TTCCTTTGTGGCGTTGTCTTGGTTGGCTTTCTACCCAACGACCCAAGCGCTCTGCCTCATCTCCTCGCCCCCCTCGCATTCAATCCTTGTGCGCTGGCCCAAGTTTGGGAATAGAATTGAAATTGGACAGCCAGATAGTCACCCCCCCGGACAGTGGCACAAAAACCACTTCTATACCAAGTTTATGTCTTTAAAGTTTGTCCTTAAGATGGTTCGTCTTATCTGTTTTGTACTGCTGTCGAAACCCCTACGATTTGATTGAGGAAACTGAATTTCCACAGTCAGGAAATCTTCAATCACCTTCTGCTTTGATGCTTGCCTTCGCCTTCAATTGACACTGTCAGGGACAAATGGACATGTCTAAATTTATTTGCTGAGTCAACGTTACCAAGCAAATACAAATTACGCAATTCATGGCGAGTTGGGTTCTGCGATTTCTTTAGGATTTCAAGGGCACAGATTTGAAATTTCTCTTCCAATTTGCAAAAGGCAATTATAGGACTTTTGAGGAAACTTCTTTTGGGAGATATAATTTTATATGACAAAGGAAAGGATTCTGTCTCTATCAGTTATCAATTTAAGGGAAAAAATATCAGGAAATTCACCTTACAAGAAATCCCAAACGGACTGTCTTGAAGCTCTCAAGCTTACTAAAGAATTTTATAGTTTCTTTACCTTAAAGTGGTTCTTTTAATCCTTTTTGGGCAAATCCTAAGATTGTTCACTGTACCGTTTGCCGCAATTTGAATTCTTCACATGTTTTTTGGGGATTTTGCCCACAGTGGCTTGGGTAGGCGGGTGCCTTCGGGAGTGGAGAGGGGGAAGTCAGCTGGGCTGCTTTTATTGTTACGTGGCAAATACAACATAAAACGAACGTGTAAATGTTATTTCTTGATTTATTTCTGTGGTGCATGCAGATGCTTACGCCACCGATTTAAAGGTTTTCCATCCATCCAAACCAAGGTCCCTGCCACCGCCACCGTCACTGGGTCGCTGCTGCTATTTCAGCACACAAAGGGCCCCCGAAAGTAGGCAAAAAGCTGCTTGCAATATGCACGATTGCTTTATTGGGGGCCCACTGTGCCTGGGTTACGTATACGCGGCGTTGACTGAGCAAGAAAGAAGCCATCGGTGCCGGCGACAAAAGTATAAAAATTTTCGGCTTACCTTGCACAAATATTTATTGTACATATGAGTGTGTACACCTGCCTATACACACACGTGTGGGCCGACGGGGCAGCGGTGAATTTGCTGTTCGTAGAATATTATATATAAAATTACCAGCCAGACGATGGAAGCGGCCAACGGCGGCGGCGGCGGCGGGGACGAGACTTTGCAAATTGGCGGGGCAAATTTACGTTGTTGGCATTTCCGTATTCTCGTATTGTATGCGGAATATTTTGTAATTTTTTGTCCGCCAGCTCCCAAGAGGGGCCTCAAAATGCAGGTGACTTTTGGTTGGCAGGCCCCCGCTCCGTCCATCCTGTGGGGGAACTTTTGTTGGTGTTTTGTTGCTCTTGAATCCGCTTATGTTGTGTCACCCATCCGACCGCCCGTCGTCTGTCGTCTGCCGTCTGCCTGTTGACGCAAATTGCCAAAATTGCCTGCGGTTTTGTTTACATGGCGCATGAAGCAGACAAGTGACAGCCGCACGCACCGAAATTCAAATAAAAGGCAATGCCAAGTCGTGCGGCCGGCGGAGATTGGACCGGCGGGCGGTGCCCGCTTGTGAGCTTCGGCTTGTTGGTCCTGCGGTCCTGCTTCGCAAACCGAAAGGGCGCAGGCGAGTGGCCAATCATGCGGTACATTATTTAATTTTGACATGTGCGAAGCTTCTTCTTTTTATATCAAACGTCGCCGTCCCCATTGCCAATTCAAATTTAACTTAATGTGTATTTGATGTTGGTTCCATTTCCATATTGAAGTTTCCCAGAAACCGCAACGAGTCCCCGCGCCCCGCACTTCCCTCAAAACCGATGGCCAGTCGACACGGCTGTCAACCATCGTGGCGGTCGATAATTCGCCTTTAAATTGACCCCGATTGCGTTGTTTAATATTCCAGGATTTAATTCCAATCGTGGCTGCCTACTTTCGCCACTTGTTTTAGGACCTTGGGGGAGTTTTTCGCTCTGTGGGTTCTGCGGGTATTTGCTCCTTTCTGTAGGCCGTCGTGTTTGTGTTTTTCACATTGCTTAATTATGGTTTTGTTTGCTTTATTGAGGTAAAATATTCGAGACTTTATTATGTCCGGTATTTATAGAAAATATCTGTCCACATGTGGTCGAGCAATTTATTGCTTTTGCTGCTACTGAATGAAGGAATTTGTGGTCCGGACTTGGCTATAATTTATTTATTTCTAAATTCAAACGCAAAAAGAACAAATCTTTCCGAGATGCAAGGCGAGCTGAGAGCATAAATTTTACTTACTTCGGCCTCAACTTAAATTGGAAAAACTGAACTTTAAGCTGCCGCAAAAGATTCCCATCCCGTGAATAAATATGTAAATATTTATTTTTTTCCAATTAAAAATATTGGTCCTTATTTCTCGGCTAACGAAGGCTCTGGGTTTCCCGAACCCATAAGACTAATTGGCTTTTTAGGCTTTTATTTAAATTTACATGGCCTCATGTTGTGGTGGAATTTTTCCAATTTCCATTTAGGGTCCTTACGCATTGTCCTTCTTGTGCTCATCGCAAGTTATCACTCCGCTTCTTTTGTGTGGGTGGGACAGCATTTCCATTTCCGTTTGTTTGGTTTTCCCCCCGAATTACTTTATTTGCCCCGATGATTCCTTACATTTCAATTCAATTTTATACCTTTTATACATTTTGTGTATTCACTGCCAGTTATTTCTATTGATTTGATACTTTTATACATTTCATCTCCGCCGCTTGTTCTTCTTCCTCTCATGGTGTTGGCCAAGGCAGTTGCCCTTATCAAAAGCAGAGCTTTGGGCGGCCGCTTTTCACCTTTTTTTTCTCTCGTCTTCTTTTGTGCTTGCGGCGGTTTATTTCGTCTTTTTTTGTTGTATCTTCGGCCCGCCATCCTTCCGTCCGTCCACCCATAAATCTACCGGGCAACATATCTGAGCAGGAATCTGGGTTCGGGCGCCCGCACTGCTCGTATTTTTACAGCATCAACAAAATAACCCAAAGTGTCATCCAGACTCTCTTAAGGAAAGTCTATTGTTGGCTTTGTTATTTCTACGCTTTGTTGTTGCTGTTTGTAGTCGGTCTGTTGCTGTTGCTTATCCTTACAAAACGTTTGACGCTGCAATCGTTTCATGCTACACGTGTAGCGGGCCGCCAACAAAGCGCATGTTTGCCTTGCTTTCAGCAAAATTGAAGCGATTGGTCCTTACGCCTATCTGCCCCGGCGTCCTGCGTCCTCTGTCCTCGAGTCCGGGGCCGGCTTATTCCGCCGCTCGACCGCCCACATCCACATTCACTTTTATAACCTAAGTACCATTTTTATTAGGTGTGCTTTTCTTTTTGACGTCGACTTCGCCCTCGCCCATTCGCCTCCATCTCGGTCCCGATCCCGCAACTGCTTGCCACTGTTCGGCGGGGCTATAACTGGCTGGGCTCCACCGACAATACGACATCTGTAAATCACTACCTCGGTCCGGGCAGACAAACGCTATCTGCACACCCAGCCAGCATTTTCCACAGATCGGATAGTTTGGGTTGAAAAGTGTTAGGAGAGAAGCTAAGGAATTTGTAGATGATCAAAGGTTAGAAGGTTTCTTAAGTATCCATGAATTAATCTATAACTGCTTTGAGGCTATTCTTCAGACCGTCTCATAAGCTACATTCGGGAGGATATCAGATAGTTAGGGTTGAAAAGAGTTGGAACAGAAGCTAAGCAATTTGTAGATGATCGAAATTTAGGAGAAATCTTAAGAACTCATTCATAAATCTCCATCTGCTTTGAGGTTTTAAGTTTTCTAGAGAGAACTTATTCTTCAGACCGTCTCATAAGCTACTTTCGGGGGGATATCAGATAGTTCTTCCCGGAGAACTAAGGAATTTGTAGATTAAAGCCGATTAAAAGTTATAGGATTTCTTAAGAATCCATGAATTAATCTCTTTCTGTTTTGATTCAGAGACAACTTACTCTTCAGACCGATTTCTCGGTTATGTTAGCTGTTTTAGATCTTTAAACTTACAACTCCAATTTGGTAACACCAAAAGTAAAGAAGACTAAAACTAATCTACAGAATTATTGAACATTTTAAAGACAAAATCATAGAAGAACCTAATTTTTCAACCAGTTCCTTAGAATCGAGTAGTTTCTTGCCTTTCAGAGATGCCTTGCTGATTTGTAGTCCCTTCAAATGATTGTAGGGATATGAGCACTATATTTTACTGGTGTCCTTGTGGGTGTGTCTGGGTGTGTGTGTCTGGTTGTGTGTGTGTGCACAGTCCACAAATTTGTATACATCGCACCCACCTCAAACAGAGCTATACGAAGCTGGCACTTGACGTACGATGTATTTTATTCATGGCATTTTAGCATTTGACAACAATCTAAGCAAAATGTATGACAATGTTGGGTTTCCGTTCCTGAATGGAGGGTGCTCCATCGTCTGAGTGGACGGACTGGCAAACGGTTGAGGGCGGCGCGGCTGCTGAGGGCAATGGATCATTCCCTTTATGTATGCGCCAGTGCTGGGGGAAATGTTATGCTTTTCTATTTTGTTGCCTGTTGCCCATTTCAAGGAGCTTTGCTAGCTTCGCTGCCAAGGCCTTCGAAAGTGATTATTATAAATCATATTCGCACAGAACATATCGTATTACTTGCCCATGCCTTCAGTTAATTTATGGGCGTGATAGTGGGATGAGCTGTCAATTTGTTGCCGAAATCGATTCGAAAATCGAAATGTTTATCCCTTTTCTTCCCCTGCCATATGCTTGCTGGCCTAAAGCAAACACATTCATGAGTACGCATAACTCATTTTGAGCACTTTGACCTTTGGCAAACTGGCGCGGGGTCGCTTGACCTTACGTTGGGTTCTTTGTCTGGTGTGGGGGCTGAAACCAAGTTGAGTTGGGCTAACAAGTTTCCCGTGGGTGCCTTGCACATTGCAGAAAATACTTGACAACCAGCTGGAGACTAATTTTGGTAGTTGAAGGGATAAAACCGTTTAGAATTTGTTTAGTTGGACAGTTTCGCCGAAAGGGTTTTAATTCCATCAACATTCACCTGAGCTATCCGCTCCAAAAATCCCTGATGGTCCTCAAACTTTGGTATTAAAAAACTATTTTTAAACAATTCACAAATTTAGTTCGAGACAAAGCTGGAAAGCATTGAGGGTGCAGTTGATGAGTTTTACTGAACTTTTAGGGCTTTGTTCTCTGCATTTGAAGAAGTCCTCCAGACTAAACTTCAAGTCTGCAGGTAAAGGAATTTGGGCATTTGTTTTTAAAAGTGGACGGAAAACTATTCATCGGTCTGAATGGTAGTTTCAGTCTGCAGATTCATACTAGGCTTGGATATTGGGCATTGGTTTTTAAAAGAGTGTTCGAAAAGTCTGAAGGTCTTGGTTGGGCGAAATATCATTCATCGTCCAGAAAGGGCTTGACTAGGACTTTTGGCATTTGTTTTTGAAAGAGTGTCCAAGTACCCAAGTGCACAAGTCAAAAGGCTGAAGGCAGTCCTGTTCGGAAGAAATATTATTTATTGCCAAGAATGGTAGTTGCTCTCTGTAGATTCGCACTATGTAGGGTTTTGAGCATTTGCTTTTTAAAGAGTGTCCAAGTGCCCAAGTGCACAGGCAGTGTTGGTAGGATGGAAAAGTCTTCCTCTTGAGGAATGGCAATTGAATATTCTGCGAACCTCCTCCCTGAGTAGGTCCTCTTGCTGCTGCGAATTAAAATTCAATTGACTTCCGTCGTTTGAGGTACAAATAATTCAACAGTTTATTACATAGTCATTACATTTTCATTGTCTTAAGAGCGTAAAATGGTAGAATATTCAGAACTGTGTGTGCAGACGGAGCGACACTGAGCAGACACGGTTAAAATTTGCATTCTGCCCGGATGAACCGCTTGCGCCACACAATCAAATACTTTCGGGGGGATCCGTACGAAATTTCAGCACAATTTTTTTCTCTTTCGCTTTTTTAGCGTTCCCTTTCGCTTTCTTCTGACTGTCTTGTCGTTATTATTGGACTTATGGGCAAATATCACATTAACTATAGATAATCGTATAAGGCTGCGTGGCGTCCGTCCGACGCGAATGTCCTGTTCCGTCTCCTCCTTCTCTGTCATCCATCAGGTTGCGGGTTGGCTCATGTTACGCATTTTAGTCGTATATGTTAGTTTCAAATATGTTTTGGCATTCAAGTTCGTGCATTTTAAAAAGACCTTGGTGTGCTTAATACTAATCGTGAGTAGATGCTGAGCGGACATAGCCGGCATCATCTTAGATTTATGTACATACAATTATAGAGTTTTCATCGCACTTTCATAGGGGCTGTGGGGCGGCGGCTTCTCGCTATTGTTCTCTCTACGTTTATAGTAACTTTGAATTTGTAATTTCATAAAAATACTTTTGCATTTGCGTACGGATGTTGCTGTTCTTCTTCTTCATCTCTCCTTCTGTCTGTCTGTTTGTTTGTTTGTTTGGAAGTGAAGGTGTTTTACAATGAGATCTTTTCGATATCAAACAATTCTCTGCAGAAGCCTTAAACCTTATAGTCGAAAATGGTGACCGGCTGATAGGAACGCTGCTTGGCCCTCAGGCATTGTAAGCTCGCCAAGAGTACAATCACCAAGGATAAAAGCACTCCAATAACTATATACGAGTAGGTCTGATATTTGCAGTCGCAGCTCTGGTGGATAACCTCGATTTGTGTGGGCTGAGGAATCACCACCGATCCCTCCGTGGAGTTGGGCGTTTCCGTCGTCTCCATGTCCAATGGAATTACATTGAGTTCCGCAGAAGCCGATATGGATTTAGTGGTGGCGGCGGTGGTGGTGGTGGTAGAGCTCGTGGTGGTGGTGGCAGCGGTAGTTTTAGCCTCGCTAGTCTCGTTTTTATAGTACTCCCCGTAGCCATCGTCATAGGGGGCCGTCTCATGCGGCATAGGATGGCCCTTGGGCCAGCAAATAGGGCAGCAACTGTCCTTGAGAATCACATGACGCTCAGTGGGACAATTGATGTTGCCACAGAACGGCACCACGCATTTTTCCTCCCCCCTGACGCATTCGCACTCGTAGCAGCCATCGGTCCACCGGTCGCCGTCCTCGAAAAATTGATTCAGGTTCTTCGACTTGCATATCGCATTAGGACTCGGCTCGCCGCCATTCTCATCGCAGCTCTGGTGGCAGATGCGCGACCCCGAGGTGCAGTGGCACCGCTGGCACTGCTGCAGCCAATAAAACTCGGTATCGCGCACCTCCGTGCAATTCGGCTCCGCCCGGCAGTCATACTGCCCGCAACACTGACCGGGCTTGTCCATGTCCTCTGGCTGCAGCTCCACGACCACTTGGTCCTCGCTGCTGGCCTCATCGCAGTCCGGTATGTAACAGGTCTTGCACACGCACTTCTTGGCCAGGCAGCACTGGGCGTAGAGGTCCTCGGGAATGGCGCTGGTATTGTAGGTGGCGGCGGTTAGTTCCTCGCTGGAGGCGGCGGTTGAGGGAGCTGTGGTCTCGGCACTCGACCCGATCAGATCCACTACATTAAACACTTCCCGCACCATGCTGTCCTTAGGGCACTGCATTTCCGATTCGGGGGGGCAGCTCACCGATTCGCACAACTCCGCTGCGCTCTCGTCCACTGAAAGTAAAGTAGGACAAACGATGAGACCACAACCCTTGCATTCATTTTCATTTTCAATTTTTAAAGTTGGCGCTTTTGTTTACCCAAAGCGGTCCGCCGCCGGAGAACAAAACAACAAAAGGTTGGACGGAGTTTGCTACTCACAGATTCCCCCCCATTGATTGGACTGGCCAGCAAACTAAAGAAAAAAGTGCCCAACTCCCCAAACGCCCTTTCGGAAAGGCTGCCATAAATCTGGGGAGTTTAGTCCAGACAGCGAATGTATATAGCAAGGGATTGGGGCCCTTAAAGTCGGCTTTAAAGAAACTTTCTCAACTTTCTGTAGATGCTTCTGTCTGCTGTCAATTATTTGCTGTCTGTTGGTCCTTCAGCGTATTAATTTGAGTAAGAAAAGGTCAGCCGAGAACAGGAGACAGAGTCTGTTCTCCCAACCGATTTAGCTTAATTATGCACTTGAATTAATTGGAATTTAATTCGGGTATTTTGGGTAAACTGAGCTTTGAATTATAGTCAATGGATTGGAGAAGTATCGACAGTTATGAGAGGTCTGAAATCAATATAAAGTTCGGGGAAGTAAGGATCTCAAATCTGAGATTTGGCCTGGCATTTGAAGAAGAACTTCACACAGATCACAGATCGAGCGGGAATTAGATGGATTGAGAAGTATCGACAGTTATGAGAGTTCGGAAATTAATTATAAAGTTAGGGGAGGTTAGGCATTTGGCCTGGATTTTCAATTCTTCTTTACACAGATCGAGGGATAAGAGAAAGAGAAAGGAAACATTTTCCTATTGAAATATCTAGTTTTTGGGGCTTGTTGGTGGACTTATTTTGTGGTGTCTGACTGTACTTTTAGGCAGTGCAAGGCGGTGCATAATATATGGATTTTTTCCGTCAGTGAAATGCAAAATTATTATTCTTTTGCTTTGCTCTTTTCTTGTTGGAGTTCCTTTGCCATGAAGCCAAGCGGCGGGTCCTTGTACATACGTATGTATGTGTACATTATATTGATATGATGCCTTTGAAGTACCTCGCAATGCCAGTGCTCTTCCCTCCTTGTTGTATTATTAAAAAAGTTTCGAGTTTAAAGAGTTTCCTTTGCCCCTCCCCCCCAACCCCACAAAGCAATGCAAAGCAGCTGAATTGGCCAGGACACGGGTACGGAGGGAGGGACTTCTCCTTCGCGAATATATACACCGAATGTACGCTAGAGCGTACTTGGCCCGTTACATAAACTTTCTGTGGCCGTGGCTGTTTATAAGTTTGCAGTCCTGGTGGAAATTCATGTAGCTGGCAACTTTCCGTTGCTTTTGTTTGCCGACGACGGCGGGTTTGCCATTCCTGTTGCTGTCGCTGCCGCCAATCCAGCCCCAGCCCCAGTCGCAGTATTGGTGGCGGCGGCAAGTGTTTACAGTTATCTGGGTTAGGTGAGCTGTCTGGGGCTGCCAATCTGGGCTACTTTATGCAGAAGAAGGCAACGGGAATTTAATTCATTTGTTGCTTCCTCTTCTTTGGCTTCTCGTTGAATGCGACAACCCACTTCTCCTCGCTCCCCGCGTTCGCCCACAGCCCGCAGACTTCAAAGTCAAATGGTGTGTACAAAAGCTCACAAAACCGGCAACTTTGCCGTTGATAAGCCAGCCAGCCAGCCAGTCAGCTAGTCAGTCAGCCATCAGTGCTGTTAACAGCAACAAAAATTATTTTACGAAAAAAAAAAACTTTAATTAAATAAAGTAAGACCTTCGAAATTGGCAAGCGCTTCCCAACGCACCAGCGACAGTGACAGACGATGGGAAGGCAGGCAGCCAGGCAGCCACCATCGGGTGGCTGTGTTGTTGTCGTCGTCGACGACCCACTCGAATGGTACATCAAAGTCCCTTGAAAGTTTGGTTTTAGATACGGCACAACAGGATTTCCTTCGCTTCGGCCCTCCGGGCAGCAGGGCCCGCTCCGATTTTCGTTTTAGCGAAAATTTTAAGGGGAAAGCTTCTTGTTGACAGAAGAGCAGCCACCACTCACTTGACAAAAATTTCCCACTATATTTGGGCTGAAATAGTCGTTGTCGTCGGGGCTCGTAAACTTTCAAGATGATAAATTAACTGGCATCCCAAGATCTTGAAAATCTGAAGCGCTTCGTGTCCCCCGCCAGATACACAAGCCGGTGGTATTTGGATTCGGCTGATTGGAAACTAAACTGGGTATCGATATTCCCTCTCCCTGGAATAACAAATCGGCTTGTTGAAGGGAAACCAGAGACACTTTAAAATATATTCTTCTTTTCCAGATATTTCGAATGCACGCGCGCTGCCTTTGTTGGCTTTTCTTTAATCGCCTTGCAAAAAACACAAGAATCTATTAATATCCGCGATTATCTCACAATCGGCTGGTCATATTTTTCCCCAGCCTCCCTCCCCACCTCCCACCTTTCGGCCTCGGCGACCACAAGAAGGTAAACAAAGCAAATGCCGAGCGCGGCGGCGAGACTGTACTTACGTGACGTTGCCTGGGTCTCCTTGGCGATCTGCAGGGTAACCAAGAGAATGAAACATATCTGCAGGCCGTGGCGGGGGCTCTTCGGTTTGTTCAGGATCAGCATTTTGGCTGCTTTTGGGGTAACCAATCTCAATGACCTTGGGGCTAGGGCAGCCCAATCTCGTTACGGATCGGCTGGTGTGTGTGGCGTGGCGGCTTCCTGTGTGGATGCTTGTTAAAGTCTCGAAATCAAAATCAATTGAACCGAGCGACCGATCGCTGGGCTTTTCCAAATGAAGTCTGCGAAAACAAACAAAAGAAACGCGAAATTAGTCAAAAATTTGCAAACGCCAAGTTGTGAATTAAATCGAATTGATTCCGATCTCCGATTGTCGTCAACCAGATGGCCAGTCGGCTGGTTGACCGTCGTTGAAAGGCAGGGGGCGGGAGGGGGCAGGCAACCCATTAGAATGAATCGGGTGACGGACGCTATCGTCGTCAGTCGACGACGGGGTGTTTAATTTGATTGCATTGCAAAACAAAGCGGCAAACTCGGACGGACGGACGGGCCACTAAGTCGCAGTCGCTGCCACCGATCGCTTTGGTCTCTACGAACCAGTGTGTGTCTCTGTGTGTGTGTGTGTGTGTGCGGCGTTGTATCATTGCTATAAATAGCAACCTTTTCGGTTGTAGTTTTAATGACCCTGCTGCCGCCGGTGGTCGGTCGGTCGGTCGGTGGCGAGAGAGAGAATTTCATTCACTTCGAACGGCCAAACAAAAAGCGAAATTTCTATGTGCAAGTTGGCGGACTCGGCTGTTCTACGCTGATAAAGATTTAATTGCCGGTCCAGGGCAGTTGCCGGTGGCGTTGTTGGTCTGGGTCAGCAATGATGCTAGCCAGTCGCCGGACAGCGAGTGTGTGTGTGTGTGTGTGAGGAATTTGATGGCTGCTTTGGTATGCGCCTCCGTCTGTCTGTCCAACTGCCTGCGAGTTGGCCAGATCGAATATTTGTTTTCCATTTCCATAATTATTCCATTCAATTAGCCAATTAATCAATCAATTGACCAATCGGTGAGTCGATTAATCAGTTAATCATAAACAGTTCAAAATGAAACACATGTTTTCCCCCCGCCCATCGACCCCGTGCCCCTCATTCTAATAATTCAAATCTCTCGCACTGTTGCTCGGCCGTTTTAATTTATGAATTTTGATTTGATCTCAATGCGAATTGAGATTTCAGATTCCCCAGCCACCTGAGGCGTAGCGACCAAAACGATCGGAATTCCTATTGCATTTTTGTTTGAAAATAAAATAGATCGAGTTATTTTTGAGATGCCTGATATTTGAAGATCCTCAGACGAAAGATTCAAAGAGCTAAGACAGATTGACAGAGTTTGGTTCTAGTAGACTAATTACTTTAGTTGTTCTTTTGTATGCCAGTTAATTTGTTTCCTTTCTGGAGGAATATAATGAATCGTTGTGGATTTTAAGAATGCCAATTTAATTTTTCCCAGAAATCTTTCTGCACGAATTCTTGTTTATTTCGTGTTTATCGGAACGGAATGCAAGGTTCAATTTGTGGCTTTTCTAGGTAAAAAGGGAAGATAAATCTAAAATCTTTCTAGGATTTTTTTTCTATTATAAAAGAACCCTTATCTCAAGGTGAATCATTGGGGTTTTCTATTACAAAATGTGGATTCTTAACTTCTTACTTCGGTCACAAAGCTTAAGTGAGTCACGTTACTTTCATATATTTTATTGGCTCGAGGGTTTTAGGATCAAATTCTACATTTCTTCTAGGTTTCAATTTATAATCGTAATATTTTTTGCGGGTAACAAGTTTCTGAACCTTAGAACACACGATGACCAATCAATGAAACATATAATATATCGTTCCAAATTTAAAATAATGACGCTGATATTTCCATTGTCGGCAAACAAAAGTCCTTGAGTGTCTAATGTTGTGAACCTTTTGTCGGTTGATGCTGGCGATTTAACGACTCCGCGATTCCTGGAACTTCAAACCTGAGCCCCAAAAATCCAATTAAAGAGAAACACTTGTCGGCCATCTTAGATGATAATCCCCGTTCCGCTGATGCTTTGGCAACCTTATCAACAAAGCTCTTAGTCATGTTCTCGAAATGTGAACTCATGTTTGTTTGCCTTCCTGTTGCTCTGCCGCGAAATTGTTTTCTTTGATTTCACGATTCTTTTTTTTTTTTCTTCTTCAATTATCTACGCTGTAAATCTTGCAGATGGCTTATTTACACGGGGATTTGTGTTTAACACCAGCATGGAAATGGGCTTTCGTTCTTTAATCTTTGGCCAACAAGGGCGATGGACTTTACATGCCGGCAAGACGGCTAATTGAAGGTTCCAGGGGTTTACATTTAATATTTCTTTATTTTTTTTTGGGTTGTTCACCCGCTTTATTATCTGCGGTGGCAAATCATTTCCTGATTTCTGGCTTAATTACTTTCACTAACTTTCCGGGTGTGTTGGCCTGTCTGTGTCTCTCATTAACTTGGCCTTCCGGCCGACCAACTTTTTTTTCCATGTCTCTTAATCCTTTTTAACTTTCACCAAAGTTTACTGCTCCGCCGGGGTTTCTATTTACTCATAATCTGTTTTGGAATTTTTACTTTCTTGAGTTCTCTTCTCCCCCTCTCGCCATCTCTTTCCCTCTGTCAAGTACGCGACTGCACAGTCGTCATATTGCCCATTTCTTGGTTTGCACTTTTTTCGTATCGCCCCGAGGGGCTTTCAGCCGTCTGTTCTGTCTTCGTGTGTGTGTGTGTGTTTGTGTAGATGACTAAACCATGATATCGCGTTTCTAAATAACTCCGCGAGAAGAACTGAGTTGTAGGAAGTGGCGGGGTGGGGTGGGGGGAACGGGGCGTTGCTAAATCAACAACAACAGCCGCCAGCCAGCTTTGATCGCCGGCGGAAAGTTGACTTTGAGAGCGACAGAGACGGCCACGAAGTTGGCCATAACTGCAGTTAGAAGCGTGAGAGATAAGCCCCGTTATAGGCAAGTGCATGGAGGCAAAAGCTAAGCGATACCGATGAACGATGCCAGATACTGCGATACCCCAACCCCCCGTCCCACCCTCTGGCCCGGCCCGGCCCCCAATGGCTAAGTGGACGGGCAAGAAATTTCGCTTGAACGCGGGAAATCTGATGCATCTATTCGATGGCCTGGCCCTCGTCTGTCTCTCGGTCGAGCATGCAAAACTGCCACACACACACATGAGTGTGAGTGTGTAATTTCACGTTCAACAACTTTTGGGTTTTTGATGAGCCAGCAGCCCCAGCCGAGGCACTTGAAAGGGTCGCGCGGGGCAGCTGCTACCGCAGAAAGAAGAGGGCAATAAAAAACGCTTGCTGTCTCGCTCTAAAGAGGCGAAGCGATCGCTTGGCTGGCTCCCCGTCAAAGCCGCAACTCTGCTGACCACTCTGATTTCGACCGGGCCCGGGCCAAGCGTGCGATTTTATTTTCTGCCTTTTGCTCTGGTTTTTAATTTTAAGTACCCTTGTAGATTTTTCGGCTGGAGTTTTCAAAAACCACCACGCGCTGCTGGCGGTGGTGTCGGTTTCATGGTTTAATGGTCTTTTCGTCTGCCCCCCCCGCACTCCCCCTCTCCCTTAACTACTTCTTCTGGGCAATCCAATTTTGGGGAACGGCGGCGACTTGCGAGTTTATTGGCGATCATTGCGCTCTCCGCGCTTGGCTGCTGGCTGGCGGCTTCGTTGTGGGCGGGGGCCGGTCGGTCATGTTCATGGGTGTATTTTCAGCTGCCACCTTGCCCCCCCGACATACGCACCGCGGGCTTTTAACCTTGATTTCTGTGTAAACAAAATACGCACACACAGCTCCCTCTCTCTCCCACACACACACAGGGAGAGGCAGAGACTTAAGCTTTTGTAGACTGCGCGCTGCCCTCGCCCTCTCTGTTTTTTTTGTGTTTGCATTTTTTGTTTAGTTTGGCCAAGTTTGCTGTACATTTAAAAATGTCGATGGTGATCAGCGTGTGTGCGTTTGTTTATTATTTAGCAGACATTTGGTAATTTGCTGGTCTCTTGCGCACTCGCTCACTCGGACCGTTGGACAGTTGGACACACGCGCGCTTGCACGCTTGCCGACTTCAGCATTAAATTCGAGCTGGCCGAAGGTTTCGATATGCCGCATAACTGTAAATGCAATTGCAACCCTAGTCCAACACACACACACTCGGCCCACGGTCCATTAATGAGAGCGGCGGGGCCGCCAACAACCTCGGCGGAAAAATATTTTACGTATGACGTTTCTTTCGTTAATTTGGTGCCATGGGTAAAAAAGCGAACGGTACTCTAGCCTAACAGTATGGGTATTATTAGATACCGCATATCTTATCTACACACACACCCAAACACACAACCAAACACACTCACTGCTTGTCCGTTCGTTGTTGCGTTTTCTGTGGGGTGAAGGGGTCGGGGGTTTGTTCTAAGTTTTCTATAAGCTCCCTTTGCTGGCTACCGTTGTTTCCCTACACCCCCGACCCCACACTCTGGATAGCTTATATAACCACATAAATTCCACGCATCGGAATCTGAACTTTTAATGGTTGCGTGTGGAGGGGTCACGGGTTACACTGGCTGCACTTAATAATTTCCAATGGACAGGTAGGGGCTGGGGGAGGGGGTGGGGGGTTGAGTACACACCTGCCACGTAAATTTCGTGCTTGACTCTCCTCGACAAACAACATAAGCAATCAACAAAAAACTGCTTTGCTTTTCATCAGTCGGACCGCTCACGCTCCCTTGGCCGTTGCCGTCGTCACCGTCACCGTCGCCGTTGCCTTTGCTCTTCTTTTCTCTTTGCCGCCGCGCGCACTTCCCACTTTGCGATTTTTCGTTATGTTCGGGTTTTTTATCTCTCTGTTTCTTTCTATTTTTCGGTTGTTTGTTGTTTTTTTTTTTTTTGGCGTTTGTTAATTGTTAAATTTAATTAATTTTGCTACAAGCTTGTTTCTTTCTTCTTCTTGATTTTTTTTTTTTATCTATGAAAGGTTTTTTTTTTCTTAACACTTCACACCATCGCACGCACACACGCAACAAAATTTTGCGGCCAGCCTGTTGCTCGCTTTTCGACTTCTCAAGTCCAACTAACCTGCTCAGAGTTGTCGTGCCGAAATTTAAGCTTGCCAGCGATCAAAGAGAGAGCACAAAGCATCAAGAGAGCCACTAAAGAGCGCCGCAAACCAAGAGCGCCCGGCTGATAGCAAGCTTCGATCTCTGAGAGCAGTGATGGCTTTCCCATCAACTCGGGCGATTCTATCAACGGTCGTTTAAGTTAAATTGATCGTCGGTTAATTGGGCTTCGGTGAGGCGGCAACTCTGCCCGCCGGTTGTCCCAAAAACCGGTAAGCTAGCCGGTGATGCTGCTCTCCCGATCGCGCTCTCTTCTCTCGTCAGCGAGCTTTCCTCGCAAAGCTTTTTTCATTCTGGGCCGGCTGGCCTCCTGTCCCTGGGCAATCGATCATCGATCATTGGTTCGGTCTTACACGCCTGCGTGTACCTGGGCCACATACACGAAATTAAAAGATCGTTGCCACCGTTCGCTTTCCAGGCCGAGGGCGTGAATGCAATGCGCAATTAAGGCACGCCGCCAACATTGCTCCTCGCCCAGGCCGCGATCGGGAAGACGACAGGCGGAGGGCCACAGGAGAATTTTGATTTCGGCTGGCTGACTAAGCGCCGGTGACTAAAGCCTGGCAGAGTGTTGATGGGCCGGGGAAATTGTCAGCCAAACAGCAAAGAGGCTGGCCGGCTGGACGGCTGAATCCTCATAATGAAATAATAAAAACAAAATATCGTTAAATAAACCGACGCAGCAAAATGAAGAGACGGCGCAGGACACATTGATTTCACTTTAACGAGCTTGTAATCCTAAGTATATATAAAGGCATTAGGCACACACACACACACACGCAGTACCCCTCCTGTTGGGCTTGTGTTGTGCGCGTGTGTGAAAAGTTTCAGAGCTGCTGTCACATCCTAATAGGATAATAACGAGCCAAAAGGCAAAGGCAAAGGGAATGAAAGTTGTTGCGCCTCCGACAAAACTCCAAAATAAAATATTGTTGACTACGACGACTATAACGATGATAAGGGGCGAATGAACGTGTTTTCTGGCCCGTCGTCATTACGCCAGTTTACTTAGCTGAATTTATCCTTCCCCCCAACCCACGAACCACGAACCGACCAAAAGCCTCTTCCATCCATCCAAGCACAGATAAGCAAACGACTTGCGGCCAAAGGAGCTGCTCGAGGGCAACTATGCATAAAAGAAGCCGTCAGGGTGTCCTTACCGAAGGAGGGGCGCGGCGAGTGGGCAAACGAAGCTCACGAATGGTAATTTATGGCCCAAACACTATCAATTTGAATGCTATTGACTTTGATTGCACAAACTGACGAAGGAACCGACAGTCCGGTCCGAGGTCGTTGGAATGTAAGGCGAAATTCCGTATCAACATTCCCATTGACTGGCTGAGTGACTGATGTCCATTGATTATTTGTGAAGAACTTTGATGCGGAACTGACAAGATTTGTAGAAAATCAATTCGATTGTCGTCGCCGACGAAGGTTAAACGTGGCACCGACTAAGTTAAATTGAAGGATCCACAGGCGGGGAAATTAGGTGATGCCAAGGAACCGTCCCTTCAAAATATTAAATCAGAACCTTCAGAATTGACAGATCAAATCGAAATATTATCCCATCTTTCGGGCATTAAATATGTTCAAATAGGAAACAACACTTATGTTGGCAGGAGATTAAAATCAATTGCTTCCAAATATGCCAGAGCCTCGCATCGACAAGTGGATTTATGGCGTAATTTTGCTGGCGGCGCTCGTTTCAAATGATGTCCTGTGTGTGCTATCTTTGTTGGTAATTTAAAGCCCGATTACTTTGGAGGCAACCCTTGCGCACAGTTTGGGCCGCAACAAGCGATAATATCAGCGATTATTTGCCTTCGGGTTCGTTCGACCGGCAGCAATCAATTCGATTGAATCAATTGAGGCGCGAACGCCGTTTCAGCAGTTGGCTGGCATCCTTCTTGCCTAGCCGTGCTTGCCCGGTGTCCTTCTTAAGGAACTAGCGACGCACTTAATTACACAACTTTAACCCGAGAACAAATTCCTTAATTTAAAAAGTCTAATGACTGCGGTTAACGATGCTCGAGTGCTCTTGCCGCGAGAGTCTTTGAGCCCTGCGACTTTCAACTCGGCGTGGTCTTGGCGCCTTCCCAGAAACTATGGCAGCACCGCCATGAGAATACATACATACAAATATACGTATAGCATTTTTCCAGTCTCTTCATCAAGCGGGCAAAGCGCTGCTCATTTATTTTTATTACCTTTTCACAAGCCAGCAAAAAGCCACCATCAGTTTTTCAATGCGTTTTCATTTCAACGCTGCTCGCTGCGCAATTCCGCCCTTTCATTTTGCCAGCTCCCGGGCCCGTTCCCTTCCGTCCCTTCCGTCCAATTTCTCTTTGGCATCCGCCATCTTTCTGTCGCTGGACCGCTCTGCTTTAGTTATTTTATTTATTTTGTAATATCCTTGACCATTTCAACTTTATCTCCTCTCCGAGATGCGGTCGGACGGACGCGGCGGGGTCACTGGGATACCCTTGCTGTCTAGCTGCCCCTTTTATTATTTCTTTTCTTGAATTTTAGTTAGAGTTGAATCATGGCCATCAGTGTTGATGAGCTTAATTCCCCGGTGACACTTTTGTCCAACAAATTTAGTGTAGCAAATTTTACACACTCCCGTCCTCGGGCCCCAAATCTCATTCCCATTTCGTAGCAGAAGCAACAGAGCTACAAATGCAATAATAAAGCTTCCCTTACACTTGAAGAAAACGTTGATTGCAAAGGGGTTAAATGAAGAAATAAATGAGCTTCGATTTCCATATTCCATAATAAAACTACAGTTCAGTTTTAGGTTCGATTAGGATTTTATTTGTATTTTAGAAAAAGGTACATTTGATTTCCCTAGGGGACATAACATATTTTTTTTTTGTATTAGGAGTATACAATTTTTTAGTAGGGGTGTTTAGTTTTTTTTTCTTAGGATTTAACTATAAAATTTTACTTGGGGTAGGCCAGGGTTAGCGCTAGAAAATAAGAGAAATTTTTCGACGTGGGGGTAGGCCAGGGTTTTTCGTTTTATTTTGCGCCTAAAAGTATGCTACGATTTTTATTTTTCGGTTTAACCGCCTAAAAGTATGCTACGATTTTTTATTTTTTCGGTTTAACCGCCTAAAAGTATGCAACAAAATTTTTTGGTGCAAAATTTTGCACAAAAAAACAACAACAGCCCTGGCCTACCCCCACGTCGAAATTTTTACAGCTGAAAAAGAAAGCATACCCTAGGGGGGGCAAATTAATTATACTCACCCAAAGTGGCCCCCTCCGGGAAAAGTTGCATCCCCTGAAACAACAAAAATCCCCTGTAGTTAATTAAATGGGACTTGAATACAACTTACCTGATGGGTGGGTGTCCTTGGAAGGTCCTGAAATAAAAATAAGTATTATTTAAGTATTTTATTATTATTTTTTAAAATTTAATTTTATTATTTTATTTATTTTTAGTGGCTGCTAGTGCCCCTCTTATGGCTTCTATTAAGTTTAACGAAGGACATAAAGGGGTGTTTACCCCGTATTCCTTAATAAAATCAAATATATATATATATAAACTATTAAGTAACAAATACAAAATTGTAAATTGGTTGATAATAATCGAAATAAAAGCTCATATTTTTTTCACATTTTATATTTTATATGTTGAAACGATTACCAAGGGCAGCCAGTTACCATCCTTAGCGCTTTGTTCTGCAAGGATTGTATACGCTTTCGATGGCTCTTGGCAGC
>JBAMCP010000986.1:0-30320 GCA_037075105.1 Lissocephala sabroskyi
TCGCGTGTTCGGGAACCCGCATTCCAGGCTTTGGGGAACATAATGCCAAGGAATTCTGACAGGTAGCGCTTTTTTCCCCCTTTCGTGAATTCTTTAATGATTATATATAAGGGTAAACATATGGTGGATAAGTTTAAAGAGGTTCTTATGTAGGTTGCCTAACTCTCATTCTAGGCTATTGGGAACTTTATATTAAAGATATCTGATCTCTGGCGCTTTTTCTTTCCCCTTAGCGTATTCTTCTATGATTTATCAGTTAGAGAAAACATCTGGATAAGTTTAAAGAGGTTTCTAGGTTCCCTAACTCTCATTCCAGGCTGTAGGGAACCTAATCTCAAGGAATTTTCACCAGTAGCGCTTTTTCTTTCCTCATCTTTAGTTCTTTTTTGATTTATCAGTAAGGAAGAACATCTGGATAAGTTTAAAGACATTTCCAAGGCTACCTAACTCTCATTCCAGGCTCTCAGGAATCTAATTTTAAAGATATCTGATCTGTGGTGCTTTTTATTTCCCCTTAGCGAATTCTTCTATAATTTATCAATAAGGAAGAACATCTGGATAAGTTTAAAGAGGTTCCTAGGTTGCCTAACTCTCATTCCGGGCTGTAGTGAACTATATTTTAAAGATATCTGATCTGTGGCGCTTTTTCGTTCCCTTTTATGAATTCTTCTATGATTTATCAGTAAGGAACAACTTCTGGATAAGTTTAAAGCCATTTCCAAGGGTGCTTAACTCTCTTTCTAGGTTGTAGGGAATCTTATATTGAAGATATTTATGATTTGTGGCGCTTTTTCATTTCTCTTTGGGAATTTTTCTATGATTTATTAGTAAGGAACCACATCTGGATAAGTTTAAAGACATTTCCAAAGGTTCCCTACATCGCGCATTCCAGGGAACTTTATATTAAAGAATTCCGACCGCTTTTTTGGAGAGTAAATCTTTCATAAGCTCGTTTCAGTCCGCTTAGCCCCGCCCGGTTTAGAATTTCTGAAGCGCATTTCGTCAGACGATTGAATAATAGTGTGGGAAAGACTCAGCCCCGTCGGGGAGGGGGTGAGGGGAATTACACGTACTTAAAATCAGTTTTTCACATAAATGCAAAAAGCGCGTGGCGCGGGCCCCTCAGTCATCGATTATGAAATCAGCTGCACTTGTCGCTGGCCCCGCCCCGCCCCGCCCGGAGCAACTGAACCGAGAAAATCAGCTTGCCACGAGCTGTCAAGTCCCAAAGTCTGGCAGGCATTCAAGTTTCCCTGGCTGCTCCTGCCGCCACATGTGCTTCGGCGGCAGTGATCTTTATTTTTAGCCAGGCAGGCTCACGTTGGCAGTCCCAGAGACAGAACAAATGCCAGAAACCGCGTCGACCCGCCGGAGACTCTCCGGGAAGGGGAAGTTGTGTTATTTTAATGTGACACACGACAAACCAGTTGCCAGCCGGGCGGGGAAAACGGCGACAGAAATAAACAAAAACACAGAAAATGCAAATTAAATGAACGAAGAAATCGAAAGCCCCGTCAGGTCTCTGAATTATTGCATCAGCCTCTGAAACTCTAGATCGGCCACAAAAACACGCGGAGAGAATCCCAAAAGGGTTAAGAGTATTTGGTTTCCTTTTAATCAATTAACGATTCCCGAAGATCAGCCTAATATCGTACGAATCGATTATCTCTAATCCAGCATGGAGAACCCAACTAAATTCAAGAGAACTGACTCATGATTTCTATATTTGGTTGTCCTTTCTTTAAGGTCTCTTTCAAAAGACTATCAATCTTATAATGGAGGGCTCAGTACTGCTTTTCGTTAAAGATATAGAATAGAAACTGATCTTATAACTTTAGACATAACCCTGAAAGGGTATTTGATTTTCTTCTGATCTTAACAATCAACCGCCTGAAATTTAACTTACTATGCTCGATGATCAGCCTTATATTGTCGGAATTGGTGATCTCAAATCCAGCAAATAGAACCCAGCAAATTCTATACTTACCCTCAAGAGAACCCACTCATGTTAACCATATTTGGTGGTCCTTTTTTAAGATCTCTTTTGAAAGACTACTAAGCATATAATGGAGTCTAATGGAGATCTCAGTACTGCTTTTCGTTAAAGACAGGGAACTGATCATATTAATTTATTCTTTTAAAAGAGAAAGGGAGTAAAAATCTTACCCGTTCTGTTTTTGGTTCTGTATTATAATAAACCCCACGTGGTTTTCCATATTTCCTATTCTTAAGGTCTCTTTCAAAAGGTTCCCTAGCAATAACTGAAGAAGCTTATATCAAATTTGATTTAATACTCCGTTTTTGAGGGTTCAGAAAAGACTCAAACAGGAGACTGATCATATCCTATAACTCTGAAAAGATAAAGAGACCAAAGTCTTATCCTATCTGCCCTTGGTTCTCTATTATGTTCACCAATACTTTCCGTAGTCTTAAAGAGTTTCCAAGAAAGTTTGTATTGTGTTTGATAATTGATTTACATTCAATTCCATTTTTAATGAAATTGGAAAAACTTTCGGGTCTTTAAAAAAAGTAATTTCCTTTTCAATTCTCGCGCCCATCGCAAGCCCATAAAGTTCGCGTTATTCAACCGTTTTTAAAGGCTGTTAAAGTTTATCTACCGGCTGGCAGCCAAGTAAACCAGATCAGCGAATCAAAAAGAGAAATGAAATTGCAACCGAAATGAGGTCAACGAAACGAGAAAGCGCCGGCCGAAGCCGCCGATTGCGGAAGCTGTCACTCCCCATGAATGTGGAATTGCCTGGCACTCAATTCCCCCCAAAAAAAATGCCAGCAATTGCGTCGCCAATTATTTAGTTGGCCTAATGAAAACCAATCACATTCGGACAATTGGAAGTTCAATGCTCTTTTCTGATAACGCGACGGGATGGCCCCGCCGCGGCAAACAAGCGTCTCAAGGTGCAATGGCCCCAGTCGGCTGGCCAAAGGTAAACCTTGGCAGAGACTTGAATCCACTCAGAGATGCATTCATTTAAGTGAACTGAATCGGTTTCGAGTGGACTCATGAATACCAAAGCAGGAAATCCTCTGGGTTTCCTCGTGTTTAAAGTTCTATTGAGAACGAGAATTCAAAACCCGTTTACTTGGGCAAAAGAATATTTATTTTTTTTTTTTGCTACTTGACTGGCTGCTTTCGGGGTATCAAATTGTCGCCTAGACTGGCCACGTGAGGTCCTCAATCGCGACTGGAGAACCATGAAATGTGATCCCGAAATTGTTCCGAGATTAGATTTAGTTTTTAGTGCTTTTCACCGACGGTTGCTTAACTTCTATAGATAGAAAAATGTCTGGGTTTTTTATTGATTACACATTTAAATGCTTCCTTGCTTTAAATTCAAATTTATTCAAAAACTAGAATCGACTTTCATTAGCCGAATGTTTTTCGCTGTTGGAATTTTAGTGAAAGGGAGTGAATCAATTTTAAAAGCAAAAATACTTTTATACCCCTCAATTATTCACTCATCTGTAACGTTGGACTGTTGGAGTTTTTTCTCTTTCTTTTCATTAAATCAAACATGTTTAATTCTTGGGAATACAGTTTTCTACTTGATGAAAGACAAGTTCATTTTGCCTTGTAATAAGCTTTGCATCCTGTCAACAATTTTATTGTACCACTTCAGTAAATATTTATTTTATTCTCTTACCCCTTTTACCTTATGAGTCTTGGGGTTTGTGGGGTATAAAGCGACGCTTGATAGGAATAAATTATATCCCCTATACCTCTACTATTTCCTATTAAATAGGAAATACAAAATGGCAGCTTCAAAAAGTGTTTTCTATTTATTTTAAACGTTACGCGATTCGATTACCCTACTAACATCAAGGGTAAGGGTATAAAATTAAAATTCTTTGTTACTTATTATTTGTTTCTTTAAATTGAGAACAAAAACAAGTTAATTGGACTGTGACACATCTTTTTGGCCGTAAATTTGTTGATTGCAACGACGTAGGGCGTTGGTCATCAATTTGTTACCCCAAAACTGCATTGTAGGTGTTTGTGGTGTTCCTCCAATTTAGCACGCATATTGGCCATTTGGCGGCGTGCTAATTGCACGGACGGCCACAGCCAACAAGTGCGGAAGGCGGCCCCCGCGTCTTCGTCCCTCCTCTCGGCCAATATTAGATACGCAATAACAACGCGAACGCAATGAGCTCGGGGTTTTTGCACTTGGCATTGCGGTGACGAGGCGGACACAAAATGGCGATGCCGATGACAGCGGCGACAGCAACAGTGCGTCAGTCGATTGGCCTGGCCAGGGTTCCCCTGCCGCCGTCAGGCCCGCCGTGGTCCAGTCTTGGGTTGTTTACCGCAATCTTGGGGAAAACAAGTGATCAACTCTGCTGGGGTTCAATTGAAGGGTGGCAGTTTTTTAATGGCTGTTAATTGTCTGCAGAGCGATAAGCTAAATTCTATCGATGAGGCCGATAACAAAGGCTATCGCTTAATTTAAAGTTCTTGTATAAACAGGGGAATTTAAAGGCCTTCGGCGAAGCTCTTCCTCGCTTTGTCCGCCGATGATCTATGGAGTAGCCGATAACAGGGAATCAGGGGACACCTGGGTCAGGGGAGCCAGCAACTTTATAAATATCGATTAGCCGTGTTTGTTGGGCTGGGGAAGTCGCAGGGTTCATTCGATTTGAATAAACGGAACCAATGACTCAAATGCAAATTAGGCTAACCGTGCGTTGACTTTTTCAATGTCAGTGCAACGGACCGGCGGATTAGTAAACAAGACTTTTGCATTTAATCGATATGAATTAACATTTTGTTTTGATTTCGTTTTGTTTACCCGCAGAAACACATGCCCGTGGCCATCAAATGCATAACGAAGAAGGGGCTCATTAAAACTCAGAACTTGCTGGGCAAGGAGATCAAAATTCTCAAGGAGCTAACCGAACTCCATCACGAGAATGTCGTCGCTCTGCTCGACTGCAAGGAGTCCCAGGACTGCGTCAACTTGGTTATGGAGGTGAGTACACTACGAAAATAATTTACGTCTATCGGTTAATCGAAGCCACACTTCGAATGGTATGGAAAGAAGAAGAGAGAGGGTGGCCATTTTTTCTTTGGTTTAGCTGTTTTGAAATTAGACTATAAAAATTAATTTTAGGGCTTCTTTTGAGTGTTGTAGGTTTACTTTAGGCAGGCACTGTGCTGGCCGCAGAAAATAGGTCAAATTTCTTCAGTGCGTCGTTGTTTTAGTGGCTTTTTGTTTACCTTTTCCCTGATAAGATTCAAATGCCCGAGCGTGATTGCCTCGATAGAGAATTATCAGCACTCAATTCTCTCCCAGCGGAAGTAGTTCAAGTACAGGAAGAGAAATCAAACCTAGAAAAGAGTATTCATTTGTCACTGAGTTCGCTCGCCAGACTCACCGCGTACTTTGCTCTGTCGCTAGTTTTCCAGTCTGTTGGACAAAAGAACAGAAACTAGTTGGATCCGCGGGGAATGCTATGTACAATAATTTTTATTACGGCGACTTCACAAACCGACTACAATATAAAATATCTAACAGGATCTTATCTACTTGCGTACGATATATATCAGAATTTTCTACCTACGATTAAAGACCGTTTAAGAAGGAATTGCTGGCCACTTGGGTGCTTGAGGGGTGTGCGTGTGTGAACAGCTCTTAATTGACTAAACAAACGCTAACAGACTAGGCAGCTTGCATCTTAAGATACCCTACGAGTGTGTGTTGAAAGTTCGCTTGGAATGACAGAATGTGCGGTGGAAAAACTAAAGCTGCATGACGTCAGACAGCAGCTAACTGGGACCAGGAATCAAGGCCCGGAATGAAATCGTTGTCGTAGACTTAGGCTAGTTTATTTAGGGGTATCTCCTCAGTGGGATGTACTTGATCCTTTGGCTCTGGTTTGTTGGTGCGGCAGCACTTGGTCTTGATGCCGCCCACGTCCTTCCGGCAAATAAGTCCAATGATTATGCCCACCACGGCAATCACCATTATACCTAAAAAACAAGAACAAATTAATTCAATTTCTTCAAATTCGAAGGAGAAACTCTTCCTCTTACATATCAAAAGCGTGTTGATGGCCTCCTGGGAGATGGGCACCTGGTAGGGCTTCTCCTTCTCGGGCTCCAGGCCTGCGCCTTCGCTGGCCAGAACGCCCGCCTGGGCCACGTCGAGGGGCGCCGTTGAGTTGCTCATTTTGCTGTTTTTACTGCGTGCGGCTGCTGGCGGCGACAGACAAAACACAAATCACGAATTGACTTTCCACAATTAGAGGGCATTGGGGGGAAAAACTCACCCGGTCGTGCGGTCGACGTTGCTATCTTCTCGGTGTGTGTGGTGGGCAGGCCAGTGGCTGCCTTGAAGGGCGGATCTGTGGCCTGAATCAAACTCTCGTTGAATGAGGTGCCCAGAACGAGCTCGTAGCAGGTGACATCGAAGTGCTTAAAGCTAATGTTATCAATTGTTTTCAATAGATTACACAGTTCCACAATATTCGGCTGGTCCAGCTCGGGCAGTTTTAGTTTCAGAAGATTTTTTAGCGGCGTGAAAGCTCGCGTATTGATTTGCTGGGGGGACGTAAGAGTGAGCGAGACAAATCTACTGTACTCAAAAACAGCTGTGACAACAGAGCTGCCAACTGGCTGCCACAATCGATTACTCGCGCTGCCTATCGGCGCGCTTTGCTTACCCGTTTGAAATCGTTGCGGTCCAGGCGCAGCGTATTTAAGCCGCTCATATTGAAAAACGTCTGCTCCGGCAAATAAGTCCAACTGCAGTTCGAGCAGCTGAACTCGTGTAGATTTCTCTGATTGAGGAAGGCCCCCTCCGGCCGCTGGACAATGCTGTTGTTGCTTAAATCAAGCAGCTCCAGTTCGCTGGCGCCCACAAAAGTGTCGGGCTCGATTTTGGTTAGGCGATTGTTGGCCAGCCGCAGGCGGTGCAGTCGCTCCAAACCAAAAAAGGCCTAGAATTTCCGAAATAAGTAAGACGAGGCTAAGAGAATTTTCGGCCTACTCACCTCTTTGTCCAAACGACTAAGCAAATTGTGATTCAAATTGATCTCCACCGCCTTGGACAAGTTGGCAAAGTCCTCGGCCCGCAGCTCAAATATAGCATTGTGGCTCAAATCTATAATTGCCGCCGTTTTCGGCATATCCAGTGGCACATGCGTGAGGTTGGCATGCGCGCACTGGACATACTTAAAGTCCTCCAAGCACAGGCAGGCCCGCGGGCAGCTCGGCTCCAAAACGTGATTGCTCCTGCGGGGAATGTCTGCCAATCGAAAGGAAGTCAATAGAATGGGACTAATTTGGGGGATGGTCTGTATGACTCACGGAACAACGGGCGGAAGGTGGTGGTGGTGGATGTGGTGGACTCATCGCTGCTCTCCTGCTCGTCGTAATACTCATCGGAGTAGAAATCGTCGTCTATATTCGAGTCGTTCTTGGTGGGCAACGCATGCGTGTGGCTGATGCTGGAAAACAGAGAGATATTTTAGGATCTATTATACGTCTCATTATTGCTCTTTGTGTGGATGAATGGGAACCACTTGCCCCGGTTTCTGGGCGGCTCTCTTAATCCTTCATTAGGGCGGCGCGAAATCACGCGATTTGGGTTCATTCATTCGTTTGTTTTTGTTGCAAATTCAGTTCGAGGTGAGCCGTTTTAATTAGTGGCTTTTAAAAAAAACCAGCATACGAGTTTAACGACAGACAGACGGACACACCGGCGCACTGACGTCTGAATCATAAACGCCGACTTGTCGTTTGAGAAGTTGCCGCCTCGCCCGCAGATAAGCCACCGGCCTCCGTGCAAATACATCGCTATGTATGTGCATAATGGCAGTCGTAAAACTTATTGTACTTTTATCAATCGCCCGATATGATTAGCAATGCGTTAACCACCGCTGTTGCCTGGCCAAAGTGCCCGCCCCCTCGACACGGCCAATTAATCATAGGGGAGTTTTTATATCTTGAATTGAAACCCCCACCTTGAACTTTGGAGTGGCGAAATTGTAGAAGGGGGAGCAGTAAAATTTACCTCACACTCAGCAGGAATATCAGTAGCAATCCAAATTTGTAATACACGTGCATTTTGGGGGATTTGATAGTTTCCTTAAAAATTGCTTTCTTGGTTTTTATTTATTTGTCATTCTATTTAAAGAGAATCAATTTGTTAATTGCATGCACTTTGTCCGTCACTTTTGCTTCACTTTACATTTCACATAAATAATTCATTAATGAACCCGAAGAATTTTCCCCGCCACTTGCGATTCCGCAGGCAAATCGCACAAAACTTGACGCGCTCACCGCCGCCCAGCGACTAAAACCAAAAGCAGAAACCCAAATGCACTTGCTGCCCACACACACACACAGCGAGAGAGAGTGTAAAGAAAGTGAGAGTGTCGAGTGTTCTAACGGTTTCGATAACAGGACCTAGGTTATCGGTTGTATATATCGATTGGAGAGCAGACGACGCGGAAGTTTGTTAAGGTTTTTTGTTATTTCTAAACATTCTCGGGGATCCTAAGTGAATATATCGATTGGAGAGCAGACGACGCGGAAGTTTGTTATTTCTAAACATTCTCGGGGATCCTAAGTGAACTTGTTTCCAACGGTTAATCTTATCATTTGTTGCTGTGCCACTTTTCGGGCCGATGTTTCTTTCACTCTCGATCGCAAAACGGTTTTTTGTTTTGAAATTGTCTTGTTTTTATTTCTTACTTATATACACATATATGTGTGTATATGAGTGTGTGTTGGTGTGTGTGTGCGGCATGCGTTGTGCTTTGTTTTATCTCCTTATTGCGGCTACAAAATGTTGACCTTTAGTCGCTCGCCGCCGTCAGCGCGCGGCGGCTTCTTGTTGTTGTCGCAAACAACACTCACATACCCTCACACACACACTCACACACACACACACGTTGGCATACATATGTGTGTAATTTACAGAGCTTCTGCTCAGCGGTTTTTGTCGTTTTTTTCGGTCGATTTGCACAACATTCACTGCACTCAATTCGTTGGGTATACGAATTTTATTTTTTTCGGGAGACTTGTTGCGTGCGTTTTTTGTTTTTGTAATTACTTTAGTCTTTCTTCACTTTACTCGCTGTATTCTCTGTGTTTATTTCATTGTCGATTCGTCAAAAGCCCGCAATCTCAGCTCCGCTACTTTGGAGCTTCGGAGAGCACAAAAAAGTCGATGTGCTCGGCACGAAGGTTGGCAGCCGACTGACCGACGGGTCCCCGAGAGCAAAAGCCAGCCGGAGGGGAATTTGGCTTGGGGGAAGTTTCGTTGGCCGGGGGGAATTTTGATAGGGTAAATTCTATTCAATACTGATTTATCTTTCCCACTTCCCCACACGCACTGGGAAATCTTGATCGTTTCTTGCTGTCGCTCTCTTTGGTTGTCAGCCTTTTCTCTCTTTTTCTTTGTGCTCTTTGGGTTTTTTTTCTCTCTTCCACTTGCTATAAATTTCAAGCTGAGTCATTGTCTTACATTTTGGAGCGAATAGACTGTTCTTTTTTTGTGTGGGATTATTATTTTCCATTTGCCTTATCAAAATTTCCTCCTAATATTGCCAAAGATGTTGATTTTTTATATATTTTTTATTTGCATGTCAATGACTTTTTCTCTGTGGTTTTTTTTTTGTGGGTGCTCTGGATTCTATGCCGCTGGCTTTTTACCATCCCGCTTATTTTCCTTTGTCATTTCAATTCCGAAACATTAAATTATCTCTATTGTACCCTTTACCCTTAAATGGGATATATTGGACCCACAGTCGTATAGATCTAGAAAGAGTACAAAAATCATAAATAGAAATAATTACCTTGTTTATACCCTTTACCCTTGAATGTGGTACAAACTCAAAGACTCATAGATCTAGGAAAGTACAAAAAACATAAATGATATAATCAATTACCTTGTTTGTACCCCTTTCCCTTTAAATAGGGTAAATAAAGCTCAAAGACTCGAAGATCTAGAAAAATTACAAGAATCATAGATAAAGACAATGGAATTCTTTTTCTGGGAGTCTGTATTTCACAACCTCAAGTAAATCTTTCGGTTATCTCTGCCCGAAGTCTTTTAAGTCTTTTCCCTTGATTTTCATGCGTGAATTTTAGGGTAAAAATTCTTCGGTTTTGTTTTTTCTCGGCTGGATCTTTAATGATTGCGTTGCAATTACTGTTCCTGTTGTTCTTGTTGTTGTGGCTGATGATGTGCATTGTTTGCCTATTAGAGTGCAAGTGGGTGGCTAAATAGTTTGACGTCTGCTGCCCAAAATACGAGAAATTCCTGTTTGATTTGGTCGGAAAATGTGCGGTTCGTTTTGCCCAGATTCCTCGGATTATTGACTTCATATGGAAAATGTACTCAAGATTTCAGTAAACTTCATTTATGTTTGGATGTTTTCCTCTCTTTATTTGTTTCTCTTTTATATCCTCAATTATTTCCCATTCTCGTTCATCTATAAAAACGAGTTGATTTAATTTGCCATCCATCAGAAAGTTCTTGGGGTCGGGAGGTCGAGACAGAGACATCAAATTCATTTATGGGCCCGTGTCTGAGATTTTAATTTCATAGAGATTTTTCTCGGTGACCTTGTGGAAATGTCGGCGGATATTTTGTAATTGGACTGGCGGTCAGCAGTCCGACCTCCGGACTGGAACCAAAATGCAGGCATCTTAATAGAACCCGCACAGAAATACAGACTACCCTCATTTAGGCAGTCGAGAGGCTTTTCTGATTGAGCTTAATTTATTCGCATAGCCCGCAATTTGCTTCTGTGAGCCCCCCCAAGATTTATGAGTACGCGGATTTGACACACGGAGGAGGCCAAGGAGCATTCGACGACCTCAACAACTCAATTAATTTCGTGTTTCTTTTTTTGTAGTATTGCAATGGCGGCGATCTGGCCGACTATCTGAGCGTCAAGGGAACTTTGAGTGAAGACACAGTCCGCCTTTTTCTCGTCCAACTAGGTAAGTTCCTTAAGTTTCTTTTGAGATTGTTTAGTAATTTCTGTTTTTTTTTTTTTATAGCTGGCGCCATGAAGGCGCTTTATACCAAAGGAATTGTGCATCGTGATCTCAAACCACAGAACATTTTGCTTTCGCACAATTACGGCAAAACCCTGCCGGCCCCCTCGAAAATCACCCTTAAGATTGGTGAGTCCCCGCCTCTCAAATTGGTCTCGAAATATTTCCTAATCGTGCTTGATTTTTAGCTGATTTTGGATTCGCACGATTCCTCAATGAAGGCGTCATGGCCGCCACTCTCTGCGGGTCTCCCATGTACATGGTAAGTCGGGCAATTCAAGGAATCCTAACCAGCATAAACCTCAAGGGATTAAATGGCTGGCCACTGAACTAAACTCTCCAGAGGGAGTCAAATGTTCCCATAGAACTAAAGTCGATTTATAGCCGATCTTTCATCATTCTGTTCTGTTTGGTTTTGCGCAGGCCCCGGAGGTAATCATGTCGCTGCAGTACGATGCCAAAGCTGATCTCTGGTCCCTGGGCACCATAGTCTACCAGTGCCTGACGGGCAAGGCGCCCTTCTACGCACAAACGCCCAACGAGCTGAAGTTCTACTACGAGCAGAACGCCAACCTGGCGCCCAAGTAAGACGAACTAATTTAAATTGCTAAAACAAATGTTAATTTGTATTTCTTTGGCAGGATACCGAATGGCGTTTCGCCCGATCTGCGGGACTTGCTGTTGTGCTTGCTGCGTCGGAATGCCAAGGACAGAATATCCTACGAGAGCTTCTTTGTGCATCGCTTCTTGCAGGGCAAGAAGGCCGTGGCCTCGCCGGTGGACATGCCTCCGCTGGGCGGCACGCCGCCCATCAAGGGCAAGAGTCCCCTGCAGCAGCAGATGGAAAAGGAGCTGCAGCTCCAGAAACAAATCGATCAAGAGCAACAGCAAAAAGAGGAAGAGGCCGAAGAGGAAAACACAGGTAAGTCCACTCAGAAAATATTCAACAATTGTTTTATTTTCTTTTTTTTACCCTTGTAGTTTCCGTGGTGGCCAATCCGGCCATTTGCGCCACCATAACCAACGTGGGCGTCTTGTGCAACAGCGAGAACAACAGCGCCTCGTCCAGTTCCCACGAGGACTCCGATGACTTTGTGCTGGTGCCAAAGAATCTTCCCGAAGACCAGCAGGTCATCGACTACGAAAAGCGCCAGGCCCCAGCGCGCCCGCCCCTCCAGGACCAGCAGCAGCAGCCCAACCAATCCAGTCCGCCACGTCCCAGCAGTCTGCCCATTTCAGAGCCCAAACCAGTGCCCGTGCCAGCCCGTCGCCAGGCCGCCGGCTCGCCTGGACAAAAGCCTGGCATGCCCCTGACAGTGGCCACCTTGGCCGGCAATCATCATATTCCACGCTCGCAGCCGATTAGCGTGAAGCAGCCACGCGTGGACCAGCGCAAGAGCAGCTTCAGCAGCGACATCAATTCCATTTCCCCGCCGGCCGTGCAGTTCGCCATTGGCACTCCGCCCATGCGGCACCGCTCCACCTCGGGCGGCTCGCTGTCCGAGACTCCGCCGCCGCATGCCCCCTGCACCTGGCAAGTGTCGCCCGGCCACTCGCAGTCGCCGCTGCGCCGCTCGGGCAACAGCTCCCCGGTGCTTCCGTCCGCCGCTCTAACCAAATTGCCTACTTTGGGCAGCCCCACGCTGCTGGTGACCCCCGGCTCGCTGGGCTCCATAGGCTCGGCCGGCAGTGGCTCGGAGAACAACAACCAGCACCACATTCTGGGGCCGCGGGCCTTTACCTTGCCCGAGCTGGGCGGCACTGGCGGCCTGCAGAGTCTGCTGGACACTGGCGGAGTGCCGGGCTCCCATGAGCAGCATGCATTCCAGGCCCCCGAACTGTCCGAGGAGACGCTGATGGACCGCGAGCACAACGAGACTCTGTCCAAGCTGAACTTTGTGCTGGCCCTGACCGACTGCATCCAGGAGGTGGCGGACTCGCGCTGCGCTCCTCTGTCCACGCTGATGGTGGCCGGCAGCAAGGCCGCAGCCAACGAGCAGCAAATCCCGCCCCATGCCCCCGAGCACTGCAAGCGTGTGGAGCGCCTCGTCCTTCTCATGCGCGCCCTCCACTTGCTCCAGTCCGGCCTGAATCTGGCCTCGCAGCAGCTTCGCAATGGCCAGCTGAAGCCTTCTTCCAATGTAAAAATCGGTAGGCCTGAGAAACTTTGAGTGTTTGGTGATTTGATTAATTAACTTTCGTTTCCTTAGCTTTGCTCACCATGAACGACAAATACCGCAGCATCTTGTTCGAGTCGAAGCGTCTGAATGCCAGCGGTCTGCTCCAACGGGCGAATGCATTTAATATCACAGCCGACAAGATTCTCTACGACTACGCCCTCGAAATGGTAAGCAAGGAGAGTCTTTTAGCCTGTTGGTTCATTTTTTAATGTCTGTCTGCCTTTGTAGTGCCAGGCGGCTGCCTTAGATGAGTTGCTCAAGAACACAAAGAACTGCTTCGAACGCTACAACACCGCACACATTCTGCTGCACTCGCTCGTGCAGAAGTGCAATCATCCGCAGGACAAACTACTCCTCAATAAATGTAAGTAGCGGGAGGAATAAAGCAGCAGTAAAAGGAGGGAAGTTTAGGATCCAATTCAGGCCGATCAGCAGGGATTTGGGGCTTAATTTCTGCGCCCACTCGGTACTGTTTTTGGGCAAGACAATCATTCATATAAATCAGGCCAATTGAAGCCTTTCAGTCTCCCTAATTTTGTAAGAATTTAATTGAATTTATGGGCAAGTTAAGGTTGCTAATAGCAGAGGAGTTAAGGAGCTTTATCAAACTCCCTATTAGGTGAGCTTTCCATTCACATAACACAATTGCACTTGATGAAAAATTATGTAATATTTCAGTTTGAAAGTCTTAGTTACGCCGCTCGGCAGTTTAAGGACAAACGGGAGCACCAGCAGCAAAGAGAACTTCTCTCACCAAGCCTAACTCAGGGTCGCTATTGGGATAAGCAATTATAATTCATTATAAGTGTTAATTCGTCGTTCTTACTAAGAACTTCTTGGTCTTCCTGGGATATTTTTTGAGCTCGCTTGTCCCAAGCACAGTCCCGGAAAAAGTCTCTTTCGGAACAATCCAGCAAAAGGCGCCAGTGTAGGCTACAATTACTCATGAATAGGATCTTCTTTGCTTTAAAGATTGTAAAAGATCGCTGGCTAGTCCCAAAACTGAGAGAGAGTTAGAGATGAGTTCCTAAAATGAGCCCTGTCTGTGATAAGGAATGCTTCACTTAAGACTTCCCCAAATGCTCCGAAGGCTTAAACTATTCTAAGGAATTCCTAAAACACAAAGCCTATAGCAGTTGGTAAAGCTTTGAGCTTGTGAAATTATAAATCTCCCTTTGCGATGCCACAACGATCAGTGGTTCGGTTTATAAAATTACAGGTTATATTTCCCATATAGAAGAATTTAGGAGGAGAATTTGTAAGTAATTGATTTTAATTGAAATGCCCTTCTGATGTTTTTCCAGATCGGGATGCTGTGGAGAAACGGCTGAGCATCCTGCAGCAGCACGGCTACATCTACATGACCGATGAGAACGCCTGAATGGGGCCTGTGGCAGGACCTTCCGCAACACAATAGACAATGGCAATCTTATCAATAGTTTCCTTAACTTCTTGGCCGCTTCAGTTGCCCGCGCGCGCTGGCGTTTGTTTTTGTTTTCTTCGTTTAGACGACAACTGTTATGTGTAAATAGTTTGAAATCATTTGTTTCACTTGATCTGATGCGCCGGCCGGCGACTCCTGTTAAAATGCAATAATCACACCGAAAGTAAAAAAGTAGGAAGGCTTCGGGGCCCTCAAACATTTAGTCCATAAGGTTATCCCTAAAGGTATTTAATGTACACTTGCATACACCCAAAAACACACACACACACACACCAATACATACATAAGTGTAAATGTAACATCGTAATCGATTCAAAGGGCAGACAAATGATTCATTTATCCGGCATTTGATTTTGAGACGGAAGTAGCTTGCGCAGAACTTAAAGTAAAAGTAAAGTATTTTTTTGCTGCACTACACAAATGAAACATTGGCGAACCCAAGTTGGCAATTTCGTGCTATATTCGTTATTTTTAGTTAGGTATTTTGTAAAAGGACAACCAATTCTAATTTAATTACACGCAAACGGATATGCCAGAAGATATTTCCTTTCCGTTCTTCAAAGCCCAATAAAATACGAATTAATTAAATACAATCAATGCCAGATATTTTCTACACTCCTTGAAGCCTCCTTTGGGCTTATTTCTTCCGATAGGAAATTAAATTTAAATTGTGTTTGTGTGTGTTTGAAATTTAATAAGTTAAATGAATTCTCTTAAGTGAAAATTAAGTGATTAACAGTGAATATCAAAATCTAAACATCTTGCAGGATCAACTCCAGCTTCGCGGGATGCAAAAGCCTTTCTGCATGCGGACAAGGACTGTTTTTTTCAATTGGTCCTTGGTTCCATGGAGACTGCAGTCCCGCGAAGGTTGTGCGTTGTCCACTTCGGTCCATGCCCAGGTACGTATATTATTCTGTGGATTTCAGGAACCCTTTCTAAAGAACTTCTTTGATTTTAGTTTAAAAGTCTTCATTTGCCTGAGGGTTGCTCATTCGTCCGCTGTCTGCTCGGCTGCCTCTCCATTTTCCGTCTGCCGCTGAGCGTAATTGGGGACTTTGTTCCGGTCTAGAAATGGAGAGCTGAGAGATCCAGATCCCTGCACCTCCCGCTGTTTCCGCATGTGACCATCTGTCCTTTTACCTTGCCCTGGGCTGCTCGTCTGTCCATCTTTCTCTTTACTTGTCCTCCCAATATTTGTTTGTTAGTCGTTCTCCCCTCCCCACCTCCACCTCTCTGTGTCTTTTGACTGTCCATCTGTATTTGTGCAACCGCCCGATCGCCGTATTTACTTTGACGAAAGCTTTCGCGTCGCTTAAAAGCTTCGGTCGTTTCGGACTCTCCAAGTGTATAAAAGCGCAAATGCCACGGGCTGCCGGCAGCTGCGCTCGCTCAAAAACTGCAAGTCAGAGTTTATATTTTTTATGTGAAAAGTCCTCGTGAGTGTTTGTGCGCGCGTGTGAATAAGTCAGACATTAAACAAGTAAATTCCAATCCACCTAAACGGTTAATCGCGCGATTTATAATACAAAATCCACGAAGACTGCCAACAGCAACAAGGAGACTGCCAACAGCACCAAGGAGACAACACCAGCAACAACAAGGATTTAATGCTAATTTAATGCTCTGCCTCTCCCTCTCCCTGTCTCTGTCTCTCACTCGCGTTGGAAGTTCGCCTGCCCACAATCCGTCAAATGTCCATTGCCCCTTTTTCTGCCCACCAGTTCGGCATTTATTGCACTTGGCTCATGAGGATTCCGCTCATCTGTCCATCTGCCCACGATCTCTGCGGTCTGCCCGTTTCAACGACCCGATCTTCCCCCTACCCCCACACATTTACCTTTACTTAAAGAAATCTTTTTCACAGCTTACGCGAATCCGAAATCCGTCGATCGCCAAAGTCCGCAAGTGTACAAAATCGAAACAGACACGAGTTGTCGATCATCTTTTTTTCTTTTTTTTTTTGTGTGTCATCAGGTGTTAAAAATCGTCGCGGGTGTTCGCGTGCGCGTGTGAAACCCCAGACATTTAGATATTAAAAGCCCATCAATCTAAAGAGAAAATGGCTCAATTCAGGAACTTAATAATTAAAAAAAATAAAAAACAACAGCCAACAGAAGCAGAATTCAAATTTCAGGGTGAGTCAAGTCTTTTTTTTACCTACTTAGAAGCTTTTCTTTGATCGGGGAGAAGTGTCCATCTGCCCAAGTCCCAGTAGCGAGGTTGCTTATCAGTTATCCGTCTACCCGACCATCTCTTTCACTTCTCGATTAGTCGTCTTTTTGCCCATCTACCTTTTGTCTTCTGATCTTGTGGTTGCCAACAGAACTGTCCACCTGCCCATTTTTTCCGCATCTATGCGCATTATTTCCCACCCACAAACTCTCTTCAAAAAACAAACTCCAACTGAAACAGACGCTGGAAATAATTGATAGGGAGTTACTTGCAGGCAAAAATATTTAATGAAGATTTTAATACATTGACTTTTAAAAAATATAAGAATTAAGCCGGTGGTGGAGGCGGTGCAGTCACGTTTTGATAGAAGTTATAAAAATCACAAAAGCCTATATCCATATAGAACAGTCCTTTCTGAATACAGCATCCATTTCCAATATTTTCGAACTGTAAAACTGACATTGCAGTTTTCACATCACAGCCTGGAAATTGCGCCTCCACAAGGAAGCCAGCCACAAGTACAAGAACGATAATGAAAAGCCCCTTCATTGCGATGAAATTAACTGACTGACTCGACTGTCTGACAGGGTCTCTTTATATACCAGAGCATTTCGGGGTATTTTTGGGGGTTTTCTATTTTAACAAGTGGGTGGTTTTTTGGGTGGCGAATTAAAAAATAAAAAATTTATTTGGGTTTTTTGTTCAAGTTGGGAATTTTCGAGTCTGTATTTGGGAACATTTATTTTCATTATTTATTTTCTGCAGTAAAACCATTATTTCCATTATTTATTTTCTGCAGTAAAAACCCTGCCGAAAAATAAAAAACACATAAACTAGTTTCAACTTTTATATATTTAAGGCTGCCGTACTATTTTTCATGAAGTTGGCAGCTCTTCACAGTTTATTTCACGCCTGGCAGCCTTTATTTTCGCTATATGGCAGCACTGTCTGGGGTGTTTATTTTTTCTACCAACGGGGTTTTTCTGCTTTCTTGGGCTTTCTATTAAAACAGGTGGACTTTTTTCTTGGGAAATTTTCAAGGGGTTGCTGGAAAGTTTAATTACTTCAAACTGAAACCACCTGAAATAACAAAACGGCAACGCTTTTGACCGCACAAAGTATAAAAGCATAGGCTTTGGCCATAATATCATCAGTCCAAGTTTAAGAACCATGAAAGGAGTTTTAATTATTGCTTTAGTTGTCCTTGTGATGCAAATTGCACCCCTGGAGGCCCAGATAAAGGCTCCCCAACAGCTGAAGTGTATGAAGGCCTATGGCTTGCCAGGAGCTCCTGTAAACTGTGTCAATCAATTTTTAATCCAAAACAAAATTTCGTTTGAAACATTTAACAAATACTTCAATATCACCTGTCCATAAAAACAGTACCGCATTATCAACTAATGCCAAAATATTGTTACTTCGGTTTAAAATGAATAAAGTCTAACGTCTTAAAAGGGTTTCGTATTTCAACTTAAAAAAGAACAGCGGCAGCAGCAAAAAGTACAGTCGGCCCTGCCCGTCACAAATTACAGTTTTTTACTCAAGATGACGGCACCGAATTGTTTTTCTTAATGTGGCAACTCTGGGGAGACACATATAGATTTCAAATTCGAATTTCTCTACTATTCCGTCCATTTTCCGGGACTTTTCGATAAACACTAGGACTTTATTTTAGATCTCTCAAAACGGTTAAGTCTTTCAGTTCCTTTTGTTCATCCCGGGCAGACTTTCAAACCAATAGAAATAACCTTTATCCTCAGGGGTTCAGGGTATTATTGTTGATATTAAGCCATTTTAAAGGGGAGGAAGGAAAACATTGAAAAATATGTTTTAACACTTAGTTCCTTCTGTTCATCCCATGCAGACTTTCGGACCAATAGATATACCTTTTACCCTCGGGAGTACAGGGTATGATTGTTGATTTTAAGCCATTTTAAAGGGGGGAAATATATATCTATGGGAACATTCAGTTCCTTTTGTTTATACCGGGCAGACTGACAGACCAATAGAATTACCCTTTACCCTCGGGGGTACAATGATGGTTAAACCATTATAAAGGGGGAAGGAAGACAGTGAAAAATGTGTGGTAACATTGAATGCTTTTTTCTGATTTATTGCCGATCATCTTTGCAAAGAACTTGTAATTTTGTAAACCAATTTTGACAAAAAGGGGTTTTGGGGACTAACTGCAAAATGCACTATTGTGGCGTAAAACTATACTCCGATTTCCTTTTCTGATGCATGCAACGGCTGCAAGTCGGCCGGCACTGCTGCCCATACCGATACGACAGATAGTTCTTCGATGGGCACAAATTATTGATACTCATCGATCGAAACCGATTTCCCTGTCTCATCGGCGGGTAGGACATATGTGGTTCATAAATCGGACAGCTCTCTGAACCCAGCAGCGCCATTGCTCCGGCAGACGCCCGTTTATTACCCTTACCCGGTGGACCCGGCGATTTCGATGCATTGTCCTTTGATGGCCTTTGCGAGCTTTGTTCTGATGCTCCACCGGGACTGCCACTGCCAGAGCCACCGTTGCTGCCTCCTCCGCCGCCAGCACCACAACAGCTGGAGCAATTATAGCAAGGGTAATAATAGGGCCAGCAATAATTGTTGTAATAATAGTAGCAGCCATTATAACAACTATAGGGATACCAACACGAATAACAGGGATACCAGTTCCAGCAGGGCGGCTGGGGGCACGGGTCCAGCGGGCACGGCTCCGCCGGGCAGGGCGGAGGCTCCGACGAACAGGGAACAAGACAGACGGCTTGTGAGCAGGGCGGTGGGCACGGCGCTGGGCAGGGCGGCGGGGCTGGCTTATTGCCACCTTCAGCGGGGCCTTTCTTATCTCCTCCTTGCTCGCTGTCCGGCGGGCAGGGCTGGTTACAGCCGCAGGGACAAATGGGCGCCGCGTCGGCATCCGAGGCAGGACCACACATGGGCGCGGTGTTGAAGTTGCACAGCTTCCTGGGCTCGGCACAAACTGGATTGCAGGAGTTGCCGGCAGGTGGTGGGCACTCGGCCTGGTCTTTTTTTGCGGCTCCGTCTTTGCCAGCGGGTGGAGGCTTTTCCGCGGCTGCAGCTACATTGCTGCTGGATTTGGTGGTGGAATTCGCGATTGAGCCTGCGGTGGACGCTTGGGCGGTGGCAGCGGTTGAGGTTCCGTCCCGGGGCTGATCCTTTTTCTTGATGGAGGTTGTGCTTTTGGCGCTTTTGGTGGGAGAGCCTCTTTGCTTGCCCACCGATGAGGTGGCGGAGGTGGCAGTCTTGCTGGCCGGGGATATGCGTCCTGTTGTGCTGACCGTGGTGGACTTGGGCTTGGCGGACTTATCCATGGCGACTGGGGCGTTGACGGGGACAAGGAGCAGACACTTTCGCAGCTCAGAACCGTCGGCCCCACTGGGCGGGCACGGAATTTGCAGTGAGTTGCAAAAACTGCAACGGATACAAAGGACACATCAGGATATCGCTGCTTAATTTTGGGCTATTTCATTGTTGACGAAAACAAAAGCGCAAAGAGGTGTTGTTTTTTTAAATCAATCGATCTTGTCTAATTGACAGCAAATTCAAATTAAGCACTCACCGCTCCAAAACGTCCGTCGGCAGGCGGCAACAGTCCACCAACTGGACCGGGGCGCCTGGGCCCATTTGGGGTCCTTGGGGCGGCCCTCGCGGCGGTCCTTGTGGCGGCCCTTGCGGCGGTCCTTGCGGTGGCCCTTGCGGCGGCCATTGCGGCGGTCCCTGGGCAAAGCCGGCGGGCATATCGCCAGAGCTCTCCAAATGGTGTCCCACTGTCTGGTAGGGATTTCGCGGCGGTGGTAGCGGCGGCGGGAACGGGGGATATTGTACTTTGGGAGGACATTCCTCGCCCGTGCAAGGATCGAAAGGCGGCAGATCGTAATTGTTTTTGGTGCCCGCTACATCGCCAGATCCTGCCGCGTGCACTGGACTCTGGCCGTACTGTGGGGCATTCGGTTGATTGTATCCTTGACCAGGATTATAGGCAGGAGTTGTTGGGGGTCCATAGGACCCATAGACAGGTGTGGCGGGCACTGCTCCTTGCACTATGGCGCCCACATTGTCGGGTATATTGTAGCCCGGCATCATTCCGGGCTCCTGGACGAATCCTTCGCCGGGTCCGCGGTGCGGACAGGCTCCCATCGCTGCCCCATTTTGCCCCCATCCGGGTGCTGGAGGCGCTCCGGCATTGTAACCTCCTTGGGGGCCATAGGGTGGGGCTGTTGGGGGCATTTGGCCATATCCTCCTGGCGCTTCGGGAAACGGTCTTCCATTGGGGTTATATTGTGAAGAAGTCGCACTTAAAGCGGGCTGGGCATATCCTGGCATGGCAGCACCCCCTCCTGGGCCAAATTGGGGTGCCCCGGGACCTGGCTGTCCATATCCTTGATTATACCCTCCAGCCGGACCATATTGGGGGGCTCCGGCTGGGGGCTGGCCATATCCTTGGTTATACCCTCCACCTGGACCCATCTGAGGTCCTTGGTAGGGTGCCCCTGGACCTGGTTGCCCATATCCTTGATTGTATCCGCCACCAGGACCATATTGGGGGCCCTGATTAGGACCCTGGCCATACCCTCCCATGGGACCACCCGCCCCCGGGTTATACCCTCCGCCTGGGCCATACTGAGGTCCTTGGTTAGGTGCTCCTCCGTAGCCTTGATTGCCAAATTGACCTGGCTGACCAGGTTGGCCATATCCTTGATTATACTGACCCCCAGGGCCTTGGTTATAAGCTCCGGCCCCCGTCTGGCCATATGCTGGCGCTCCTTGATTGAAACCCCCGCCAGGCCCTTGATTGTTCGCCCCCTGGGGCCCTTGGCCGGGGATCCCACCAGGTCCCTGGCCAGCCTCCTGCCCGGATTCCCCATAAGGATCTTCGCCAGTCGCTTCCCCTCCGCCGCCGTCTGCATCACTTTTCCGGCCCTTGCTGCCCCTTCGCGACTTCTGTTTTTTCGGCTTCGGATCCGGCGTCTTGCACAGAAAACTGGGGATCACTCGGTTCCGGAACTTCTCCTCCACAAAGTAAACGCTGCGCTTGTGAGACTCCGTGGACTTTGACCGCTGGCAGGGGCCGTCCGCATCGCTAGGGGAGAATCTTACGCTTAAAAAGGGATTTGATTTCGTGGCAAGGCCAACTTACCACTTGCAACAGGAGCAGGTCTTGGGCTCGGCTGTAATGTCGGCCAGGGAGCTGGGAATCAGGGAACTTAGTAAGGACCATTAAGTCAATGGGGCTTGGGACTCACTTGGACCTGCCTGGCGCGTATTTGGGTTCGCATTGGCAACCAAACATGTTGGCCTTTAAGATTATTGGATGTATGGGAATCTATTGATTCTCTAAGTCGGCCCATAAATTTTGTGAAACTCTCTTGGTCCGCGTTGGCCCTCTTAGCTCATGGTGCTCATTACACTACTCCCTCCTAATTTTGTAATTTCGAATGCCAGTTAGTTTGATTAGACGCTCAAGGCAAGTGGGGGGATCTTACCAGAAAACTGGCTGTCACAGTAGCTGAGTCCTTTGGACAGGCCGGCCATCGAGCCAAGCGAGGACAGCGGCATGCTGAATGCTCCCATGGGAAGCTCGGATTGCCCGGTTACCAGACCTGGAGGCAGGCCCCCGGCGAATCCACCCAAACCGCCGCCAGCAAGACCTCCGGCCAAAGCGCCGCCCAGGCCGCCGGCTAAACCTCCGCCTAGAGCTCCTCCCAGGCCTCCAGCCAGTGCTCCTCCCAAGCCCGCTCCAGCCAGATTACTCAGGCCGCCGTCGTAGTTTCCACTGCAAGAAAAATTCGTTGTTAGTTTCGTTTTTTTTTGGTTGGTCTTCACTCACTTGTTCTCCATGAAGCTGAGGGGATAGCAGGTGCCGCAGGCCTCGCCCAGATTGTAGATCCCCTGAGCCTGCCCGCCGCAAATGTCCGAGCATATCCCTCCGCCGCTGTAGCATCGGCCCGCGTCCATGCCCGGCACACCCACGCCGCCGGCGCCGCAGCACATTTCCGTGCAGTTGTTGCCGTTGGGGAAATGATTGAAGTTGTTGCCAGCGAAGGGCTTGTAGTCCGAGGTGTAGACCGTCTGGCTCTGGAGGTTGTCGTTCCTAACCGGCGAGTAGGCCGCACAGTCTTCGGTCATGGCTCCCAAGCCGCCCATACCCGCCGTGGCCCCCATGCCACCCAGGCCAGTCGTGCAGCCCATGCCGCCCAGGCCGGCTATGCCTCCCAGGGCTCCCATGCCTGCCATGCCCCCGGCTAGGCCTCCCAGGGCCCCTACGCCTCCCAGGCCACCCATGCCTCCCAGGCCTCGCATGCCCTCCATGCCTCCCATGGCCCCTAGGCCTCCTCCCATGGCTCCCATGGCCCCCATGCCTCCCATGCCACCCAGGCCCCCGGACACACACGGCGGCGATGGCATGGTGAGGCAGTTGGGCAGACACTTCGGCTGGGAGAACCTGCGCAGGAAGTTCTCAATATCCAGGCAGTTGCCGCCGCAGTCACAGCCACACATCCCGCCGCCCCCGGGCGGGTTGCCCATTGCCCCCATGGGCGTCCCGTTTGGGGGACAACAACCATTCATAGGGGGCATCGGACAGTTCATGGCCGGCATGGGGCAACTGGCCATGGGCGGACAGGGGCAGCTGCTGGGCGGCGGCGGCTGTGGGGGACAATAGGGCATTGGCGGCGGGCCACTGCCCATGGGCGGTGGCGGCGGACCACAGCTCATGGGTGGCAGCCGGCACTGCGGCTCTGGCGGCCTGCAGGAATCGCATTGCATGCCCGAATAGCAGAATAGAGGGCAGCAGCTGGTGGGCTGCTGGCTTATGCCATCGGTGCTGGAGGCTTGCTGGTCGATGCTGTCTTGTTGGGATCGGACCGAGCAGCAGAAGGAGTCCGCGCAGGACCTTTGGCCAGTGAGGCAGGTGCCCTGGCTGAGGCGCTCGTCGCAGTCGTCCATGGGCTCGTTGCCGCAGCAGTTGTGGCTGACTATTGGATAGTTCATATTGTCGTGCTCTTGCTGGTTGTTGCCGAGGTCGATGGTGCACTGGTGCTCGTATCGATTCGATGGATAGGTGGAGGCATCAAAGGTTACACAATTTGCATTTGGTCCTTGAACTGAAATCGAAAATCACCGTAGATTATTATGCCAGGTGGTTACTGTCCAGCTGGAATTGGGATCCCAGGGATCAGGAACACTAAAACTTCATCAATTTACCCGAAAATTCGAAATTAAATACCCAAAATCAAGGAGAGAGTATTTGCATGGCTGTTGTGCAAAGACTAAAGGACGTAGATAATCGGATATAACTCCACAGGCAGTCAAGAAATGAAATAGGGTAAAGGGTCTAAAAACAAAACAGACTGAAATGTACTATAATAACCTTAACGCACTTCTGACTTTTCGATTTTGCAATCTTTGAAGAGTTCAGCCCCTTAATTTTCTATGTTTTTTAATGGCCATACCCCTTGCTAAATTAAGGGGTATGGGTATGAAGCTATCGAACTAAGGGTACTTGTCACGCAATATTTATCTTAGAATCAAGAAACGAAAAGGGTGAAGGGTATAAATACGAAACAATTGACTGAAACGGATTAGTATCTTAACGGACTCCTAACTAACCTATTTTGCGATCTTTAAATAGTTGGTATGGAACTAAGGGAACTTGTCAGGCAGTTTCTACCTCAGATTCAGTAAAGAAACGAAAAGGGTGAAGGGTATAAATACAAAATAGTTGACTGAAAGGGATTATTAACATAACAGACTAACGAACTTCTGACTGACCTATTTCTTAATCTTTAAATAGTTCCCCTCGTCATGTTCTTCGCTCTTATATAGCCATACCCCTTGTTACATGGAAGAAGATATAGGGTATTGTACTTACATTCGACCACACCTGGGCGGGTGTCGGGGTAATCGGAAAACAGGGCTCGTTTACTTGACATCTGCCCCGAAGCAATACGAAAGTGAGAGCTGCAAAAGGATTGCCAACAATCTAAATCGTTTTTAAAGTCTGTCTGGGGATTCCACTTACTAGCGCAGGTTGAGGCGTTCCCGAAAGTTATTATAATCCACGGTGGGAGGGGGTACAATCGAGACCTTCTTCTTCTCTGTGGGCGGACTGTGTTTCATTTTCAAGGTTATCGATGAAGTCGAACTGGTTATGGGCTTGTACGTCTTGTAGAAATCATCGAAACTGTCGAGTTTCGCCATCGTTGCAACCGTTTCATCCTGCAGTTCCTGACTGAGCGAGTCCACATCCTGGTTGATATCGGATAGGGCCATTTTTGAGGGCGACGCTGGGCGGCTCTATTCGCTGGGAGATGCGGCGATCGTAACGAACCTGGCGATCTTTGGGGTTGCGTGACTTGTGAGCGTGAAATCAAGTGTGTTGCATTTTAGGATCAGTTCTTTTCTGGCGGGATCCAAGGGTACGCTCGGGGGCTGCAACAGGTCACTGGAACACTAGAAATTTGGAGACATAAGCTCACAATAGTTGCCTTGTCTGAACGTAAATTTTAAGCTGACAAACTCAAATCCAAATTCCCTTTCGGTTGCTTTGCTTAGAAATTCACAGTTCCCTTTAATAAAACATCCATCCTTTTGCGGTTCTAATTAGAACTCATCAGCTGGATTTCTTTATTAAACGGAAGCTTTGTACAATTAATTTAAAGGTCCTTACATTCGCGACTGCCTCAACGACCGAACCAGCGCCGCGGCGTCATGCAATGTCCTTGGCTGTGGTATTTCCGGAACCGCCTGAGCCACCAGTTCGGGAAATTCCCACCCGCCTGGGAAAAGGCAGTCGTGCCCTCCCCCACCGAGGCGGCATTCATGGCATCAAAGTTATAGATAAACTGGGTGGGATACGACCGCGTGTCTTCATTCGGAGTGGACTTCACCTCCAGTTGCTCAGAGGTCGTCGAAGGCTGCGACTCATAGGTGAAAGTCTGGGAGGGATCCGTGGGCACGGCATAAACCACAGAAGCCGTTTCAGGGGCGCCCACGCATTCGCCTGCAGGGCCATCATAGCCCCCAGCCTGGGCCGGCCGCCCACCAAACTCCTCCAAGTTCGTTACGAACTCGGAGCCTGCCTCGTTCATCACAGCACTCACAGACTTCGGATTGTCCGTGTAGGCCGGGTGGTCGGTGGGAAACTTCGAGGCCAGATTGGCTTCAACGGGGAGAGGCATTACCGAGGGCTGGCGGGCCACTTCCATGCCGCCGCACTGGTTCCTGGGCTGGTTGCCGGCGAAGGCGTTTTTGAGTTGCTTTTGGACCTGGGCGATCTGCTGCTGGGCGCACTTCATCTGGGCCTCCAGCTGCTTGGCCAGGCACTCGGTCAGGCCGGAGTCAGCAGTGGCGCCGGGACACTTTTCGGGGCGTTGACTGGACGACCTGCGGCGACGGGTGGGTGGGGGCCCGGACATTGCGTTCATCTGGCTGGGGCAGGAGCAGACTTGCTGGTAGCCCATGTTCATGTCCTTTTGGCCATTGCCTGATGGGGAGTAGGACGGGCGGGAGGGCGGTGGATACTGGGGGAATTGCTGGGGCTGCTGCATCTTCTGCTGGTACTGCTGGGGCATCTGCATTTGCTGCATTTGCGGCTGCATTTGCTGCTGCATTTGCGGCTGCATTTGTGGCTGCATTTGGGGCTGCATTTGCTGCTGCATCTGCGGCTGCATTTGCATCTGCCTGCCGTACATGCCGCCGCCCACAAAGCCTTGCTGCTGGGTGGAGAATCTTTGCTGGGCCATAAACGGTGGCTGCCGGTACCAAACCGAAGGCGAAGGATTCATTCCACCATAATTATAATTGCCGTTCATTCCTTGCTCATTGGCCGCTGACCCATTCGCATTGGGCGGTGGATTCATATTTGGATTCATGTTCGGATTCGTATAATTCTGATTCGCATAATTCGGGTTCATATTCTGATTTGCACAATTCTGATTCGGGTTCGGATTCTGGTTCATATTTGCGTAGGCCAGTTGATTGGCATTTGGGTTCATTGAGTTTCGATTCGAAGGAGCGGCGCTTTGCCCTGGGGCCGCCCACATGGCGTTCTCACCTCCCTGGGGTGCCGGGGGATCCTGCGGTTGTCTAGGCTCTTCAGGCGGGCCCATGGGGTATTGATTCCTATTGTAGGCTGGATACGGATCCGCCGGAGGTGGTGGCTGGGCAGACTGGGCGGCCTCCTGGGCCTGTAGATGCTGCTGGAGTTGCTGCTGAAGTTCCTGGATCCGCTGGATTTGCTGCAGGTCACAGGCACATGGCGGCTTGGCCGTCGCACTGGGCCTGGCCAAGGCGAAGGTGGCTCCTGGGTCATTTGTTATTGTAATGCTTTGGGCCCGCGGTTGGTTGTTTAGATTAGCCGACGACATCACCACCGCTGCTGGGGGCGCTGGGGCAGGGAAGTTGGCCGAGGACGGGCTGGCCATTGTGGGCGGCTGTTGAGGGCTTAGATTGGCGGCCGACATATTGGCCATTGTGGGTTCGTTGGGGATGGCCTGCTCCTCCGGGACAGCCGCATTGGACAGAACTGGGCTCTGGCCAACTGAATTGCCTCCCTCTGGCGGCATGACCCTCCTAAGCGCTGCCAGAGCATTCGATTGACTGCCGCTGGAAGGTCGAATGAGAGCTCCGCACTGGCCACACAGAGCGTTGGGGCATTGCCCGGGCTCGAGTTTTATATTCGTGGCCACCTCGGAGGTCATCACGCCGACGCTGACGACATTGGGAATCGGCATGGTCGGACCCATAAACGAGGTGGACCGGCCAGCCGACGAGGCCATCGTGTACATGTTGTTGGGACTTTTCTGCTCCTGGGCATTTGGCATGACTTGGCTGACGTACTGGCGAACGCTGGGGGAACAGGGCGCGGAATAGCCTCCTTGCTGGGTGGGTCTTTCCATGTCCATCATGGAGCGGCAGTTGCGATTGCATTCGGGGCTTCTTAGCGGCCCTGGGCTTTGCATTTGGGCATTGGGTGGGACCATAGGGCTGCCTCTCATTTGCTGGGGGCAGAAGAAGGGCACCTTTCTGAATGAGGGCTGGTTGGGTGTGCAGAATTGCCTGGGGTCCATGGTCATGTTGTACTGCGGGGAGACCCAGGCGTTTGTGGGCCGTTCCGAGGCCTCCCCATTTGACTCGATGCACTTGCAAACGCCTTTGCCCTCATTCATGGGGTCAATGCTGGGAAGAAAACCACAAAGTTTTAGTTGGGATAACAAAGTCAGAAGCTCCTTAACTTACCTCATAAAATGCGCCTCGGTGACGTCGCAGTTCGTAAAGGTTTCCGGCTCAGGGGCGATGTCTTCGCCCTCTTGGCAAACGGCCACAAGAGCATTGCCCTTGGGCCCGGTGTGCTGGAACCATTGGTACATACCTGGGCGATGGCGGGTGGGATACTCTCCTCGGAAGCAGGGGAAGACCTTGCCCGCGCAACCGGGACAGCATTCGCAGGACTTTTTCTCTTCACTGGTTGAGGCCTTTTTATCGGTTGGACTTTTGCTACCACTGCCCGGGGTTCCTTCTCCTTTGTCTGCAGGAAGCTCTTCCGCATCTTTAGGTGTTAGAATGGAAGTTCCCGGCGGCCCAGCCATAGAAGACGGCCCAGCCATCGAAGACGGCCCAGCCATAGAAGACGGTCGTATGGTGGAACCCTCCCTCGTCTCAGGCTCCACAGTAGATTCGGCCCGCGTGGGCGCATCCATCAGCAGAGTACCTTCCTGCCGGGTGGAAAATGCCCTTGAGCCTGAAATGGTTTGTGCTGTGAAACTGGCTTCGTCCTCGCTTAAGGCAGCCGAGGCCAACGTCGATTTCTTGGCCGTGGGGGAGTCCAGTACAACAGAACTTCCCAGTCGGGGGGAAGTAGGTCGGGAGCCTGAATTCGCATTCACTGGGTCCACACTCAAAGCAGTTGATTTCTTGCCCAGGGTATTCCTGGGGTTGCTCATAGCCCGCAGCGAAGATCGCTTCTTCACTTGGCTCTTCAGAGTCGAAGCCCTCGGCGATGATTTGCTCAGCCTCTGTTCCGATCTCGTCTGGATGGTGGCCCGCGACTGCTTGGTCAAAGCCCCCGTCAACGTATTCGCCCTCGACGTCTGCGGCTGGTCCACCTCAGTTTCTACAAAAGTAAAGGCCGCCCCCAAGCGTCCAAACTGTGGGCTGCTCTTGAAGCCCAGCTTTTGGTCGGCCTCGAGGTTGCTCTTTGACCGAGTCTTGGTCTTCAGGATGACCTTGCTGGTCTTGGGCCGGGCGCGAAGCTTCTTGCGTGGCATTTCGGATAGAATGGCCGCCCTTGTCTGGTTTAGCTGCTTAAGCGGCGGTGGCCCAAAGTTCGGCTTGGGCGGGATCAGATGGCCACTGCTGGAGGGCCGGAATCTTCTTGGGAAGTCGGACCCAGAGAGGGACGACACCTGGACCTTGGTCACGGGTAATGCCACTAGAGTTGGTACTGTGTAGGGCTCCAATATGTTTCTCTTGCGGATATTGATGGAGAGGCGCCGGTTCTTGTTGGCATCCACTAAGGGCCCACTTCCCCATGGCATTTTTCTGGTTTTAACTGATTCTACAATGCTTCCGTTTAAATGTCTTTGTAGACATGTTCCGAAATTGTTGTACAATTTTTTATTTTTGAAAAATAGAATATAACAATAGTTTCAAAGCCGAGCTTCTAAAAGATTTTCTAGTTGCTTGCAGTCCAGAGTCCCAACTTTTCCGCGTCTTTAGGGTAACTTTAGGATGATCTGCAGACCCCTTGAAAAAAAAGATCGCTATTAAAAAAAGGCAAAAAGCAGGGAATTTCGCAAGCACTTACAATTCCAAAGGACGATTTCCATTAGAGCCAGCAATAGGAATCCGGGATGCCCTTGAGGATTACATAAATAATTTCCCCTCACGGGACTTAATTCTTCAGAAACTTCTCCGCTTCTTTAGGGTAACTAAAAGATCATCGGCAGACCCCCTGAAAAAAAGACCGTCATTAAAAAGGACAAAAAACAGGCAATTTCAAGCACTCGGGGAATGCACTCGAGGAATACATAATTAATTTCCCCTTCAGGGGACTTAACACTTTTTCAGCGATTCTAATTTCGTAGTGGGGGAAGGTTCGGTTTGTTTTTTGCTTTTGCGCCTAAAAGTAGGCTACATTTTTCGAAATTTTCGGTTTAACCGCCGAAAAGTGGGCAATATTTTTTTTTAAATTAAAAAAAAACAACTTACCACCCCCCAATACGATAGAATTTTAGAACGCTGAGTCTCCGGTGGCTGGGTAAATAAAAAAAAAGGAAATTATTAAAAAATTCAATATTTAACCCCTAAATTAGGTTTTCAACTTGAATTCAATATGTCAATGTGGAAATTATAATTTCGTATTTTTTAGCGCGTTGTCAACCGACCGACCGACTTGGAATGTGAGTGCCTTGCCCCAGTGCCCCACACACACGATCACACACATACACGCATACTT
>JBAMCP010000987.1:0-30230 GCA_037075105.1 Lissocephala sabroskyi
GCATTACGGAGGAGGGGGTGGGGGTGGCATTAAAATGGCATAAAAAGAAACATATTTCTTTATATTAGTGGAAAAATGGGCGTAAGAAAAACATAAAAACTGTAATACCTGAAAATTTTTTAAGAAAATCCTGAGAAAAACTGAAAATTCCTGCTTTAAAAAAAGTAGTAGAAAAGGTAGCAAAAAAAAGTAGTAGATTTTTAAAGTACTTTTTTCCAGTGTGGATTATTTCTTGTGACAAAATTGCGGTGGGTGGGGGGACCCGCAAATATTTATTATGCTCAATAAGACATATGAGTGGGGGGAGGGGGTGGGGGGCAGAAATGAAATGTGTCCCATTCACCTTGTTTGCTTAACTGTCTCTGTTTGTTTCACCCCCACCCCCTCTCGTATTGCCCGCGGCTGCAGTCACCCTGCGAATTTTGAAGTTCAAGGCTGCAAATTTCGTCTTATCAGCGGAGCCGCAAATTCAACCGAAATCCCCCCCCACCCCTCGCAAATACACACAGCGCAAAAAAATGGCCAAAAAAATTCCACTTTCAATTAAGCAACAAATGTGCCTTCCCCCCCACCCCCTGTAGAATTTTAGATCTTTATCTTGCCGGCTTTTTGGCAAAACGAAATCAATTTTTTCGTTTTTGTTTTGCTTTTTTGAAGGTCGATTTTATTTTTACGCACTTTTTTTGTTCTTGGGAATTTGGAAATTTAAAACGCATAAAAAAAACAACAAACTTTTTTTCGTTTTAATCTATAAAAGTTTTTTTTTTGTTTTTGCGGTTGCTGGGGGGCGGGGTAGCTTATCGCCATGGGATTTTCTTGTTTATTTTTTTTTTCTAGACAATCTTCATTGATTTTGTTATTTTTCGGGAAAGTTTATTTTTAATAAAGCGCCGAAAAATACTAGAAAAATACCAATTAGAAATCTAATCGAGTAATCTTGAAATTACGTCGAATTGTTAGTTTCTCCACCCCCCACCCCCCGGCCCACAAAACGCTTTGAATAACCGATAAGCCGCAAAGCCCAAGGGCAGCGCCCAAATGCAGATAAGCTGGCGGCCATAGCGCTGTCCCTTTCTAATGCAGGGCCAGTCGCAGGCTTAACCGTTACATTCTTGTGTCTGCTGGTCAGTGCAGTTCAATAACCAGTTTAGAATTTCCGAGAGAGCGAGAAAGAGAGAGAAATCAAGTTGCTCGGCGACAGCGTTCGCTTTCGATGCTGCTGACGTCGGCGTTAATTTAGCAATGCGGCGGTGTCTGTCCGAGGTCCGTTTGTTTGTTTTTTGTCTTTTTCACTTTAATAAATCACATAAAATTTATGCCAAAAATTCTCAGTCCATCTCTCTCGCTCTTGCGCGCGACGCCAACGTCGTTTCTTGTGTGTTCTCTGCTTTCGCCCACCCGACAAAACTGTCGCCGGCGTCAAGGACGTTCAGTTGACTCAGTCGTTGCGGGGCGGGGTGGCTGGCTGGCCCCATTGATTTCTAGTTTTTGTCTAGTTTGGTTTAGTTTCCTTTTACGAGCTGCCCGCCCGGCTGAGCTGCGTGTTTGTATGTTTGTCGGGTGGGCGGTCACTGCTGGTTGGCTGGCTGGCGTCTTTTGTTTGTTTGTATGTGTGTGTGTGATTTTTTATTATTCTCACGCGTACGTTTCGTGTGCGCGGCTGCTGCTTCTTCTTTCCCCTCTTTGGTTTTTTTCGCATTTTTAATTATCATTTCCATGTGTGTGTGTGTGTGGTGCAACCGAAAAAAAGCTGTTTGGCGGCTGAACGAAATTTAAATTGAAAATTTACAGTTGTTTAGGTTGGCCGCCGATTCGTTCGTTCTGCTTGTTTGGCATTGCGCCGCCGCCGCCGCCGTCGATCTCGATCTCGTTTACAGTTGTTGGTTATTTTTGTGCCTGTCTGCGGTTTATTTATAAATTTCATTGAACAACAAAAAAACACACAAAAAAAAAAAACAAAATAAAACAAAATCGATGGACTTGTCGTGCAGCGGGAAGGGTATCTCAGTTGTTTTGATCATTTGCCTCTTCCCCTCTCGCTCTCTCCTTCCTTTGCCTTGGCAGAGCTGTCAAGTTGGTCAGCCAATCACAGCTTGCGCGGGGGCAGCGGCAGGGGAAGCTCGTCTGCCGTTTACAAAATTACTAAACAAAATCGATGGACTTGTCGTCTAGCGGGAAGGGTACCTCAATTGTTTTGATCATTTGCCTCTCTCTGTCCCCCTCTCGCTCTCTTGCACTGGCAGAGCTGTCAAGTTGGGCAGGGGAAGCTCGTCTGCTGTTTCTAATTCTCTCTCTCTTTCTCTCTTGCAGTTAAAGTGTGCGAGAAGCGCGTGATCTGGCGAGAGCGCAAGCAGGCCTACGTGAAGCGCGAGAGGGACGTCCTCCATTTGCTCTCGAATGTGCCCGGCTTCGTGAGTCTGGCGTTCACCTTCCAGACCGAAACCTCCCTGTTCTTCGTGATGACGCACGCCAAGAAGGGCGACCTCCTGCCGTACATCAACCGGGTGGGCAGCTTCGATGCGGCCTGCTGCCGGCACTACGCGGCTGAGCTGCTGCTGGCCTGCGAGAATATGCACCGGCGGAATGTGGTGCATCGGGATCTGAAGCCGGAGAACATCCTGTTGGACGAGGACATGCACACGCTGATAGCGGACTTCGGGTCGGCCAAGATGATGACGCCGGCTGAGCGGGCCATGGCCTCGGCCCAGCTGGCGGCCGGGCCGGTCATACGGACGGGCAGGACGGCGCGCAGCTCGGAGGACGATGATGACGAGGATGAGGACGATGACAGTGAGGAGCCGTTCGACGATGAAGAGGAGACTGACGAAGTGGACTCGCCGCGTTTTGTGCCCCGAAGGACGAGACGTCCGGCCCCCAACTACCGGCAGCGGCGCAGCAGCTTCGTGGGCACCGCCCAGTATGTCTCGCCGGAGGTCCTTAAAAACGGACCTATTACGCCGGCTGCGGATCTCTGGGCCCTTGGCTGTATATTGTTCCAGATGGTGGCAGGGTTGCCACCCTTCCGCGGCAACACGGACTACGCCATCTTCCAGCAGATCATGGACTGCCAAGTGAGCTTCCCCCAGGGCTTCGACAAGGATGCCGAGGATCTGGTCAAGCGGCTGCTGAAGGTCGAGCCCAGCGAGCGTTTGGGTGCCCAGGACGAGTTTGGCTACTACCAGAGCATCCGGATGCATCCGTTCTTCGCGGGCATCAATTGGAATACGTTGAGAGAACAGACTCCCCCGCCCATTTACCCGTACCTGCCGGGTGTTGAGGACGAGGACGACTGCCAGGCGAACCTGGATGACCTTGAGCCGGGATTGGGTGAGCGGCAGAGGAATCGCTTGCTGGGCATGGAGCTGGGCATGGGCAAGGCCCCAGCCAGTGGCCAGGAGAAGAAGAACTCGGAGAAAACCGAGAAAGATTGTAAGTTTCCCCCCACCCCCTTTAGAAAGTCCTTGATTAACGGTTCAATGGACTTTTAGGTTCCTTCGTGATGACGGATGCGGAGAAACTGCAACGCCTGGAGGCCCAAAAGTCTGACAAATGGCATGTTTTTGCCGATGATGAGGTGATCCTTAGCAAGGGTTTCGTCAATAAGCGCAAAGGATTATTTGCTCGCAAACGGATGCTGCTGCTGACGACGGGTCCTCGACTCATCTACATTGATCCTGTGCAGATGATTAAAAAGGGCGAAATACCCTGGGGCCCGGAACTCCGCGTTGAGACCAAAAATTTCCGCATCTTCTTCGTTCATACGGTAAGAATTTCAATTCTTAAACTGTTTCTATGGGAAAATCTTTAAAATATGTAGATCTATATGTCTTGTCAATGGCAACAGGATTAGAGACTGAGCACCAAAGTTAGGCGATACTTACCTCAAGGAACTCAGCTTCTATAAAAGTTTGAACCACCAAACTTTGTGGGAACCTTTCTCAAGGCTTCTTAAGTTCTCCCGTATGCCATTTATAGGGTATATCTGTCTGATCTTAAGTTATATATTCATTCCTTGAAGGGTCTGTTTGTAAACCTCTCACTGTTTATAAAGAAAAGTGTTTAAAAGATAAAGAACTGTATGTCCCCTTAAAGGCATCTTGATTGGCGACTGAGCACCAAAGTTAGGGGTCACTAACCTCAAGGAACTCAGCTTCTATGAGACTTAAAATCACCAAACTTTGTGGGATCCTTCCTAAAAGCTTTATAAGCTCTCCCCTACTCTATTTATAGGATACTATATTATTCTGTGTTTATGCCTCAAGGGTTGCTGGTTAGCCTGGGGGGAGGGACCTTGGGTGACTCAACGGATGTTTGTCGCCGCTGGGGTGAAAGTTCCCCTGATAAGCCCTGGGGGCTCTTATCTCGGCTACCATAACCACCTGGCCGGCCGTCCGAGCAGCAGTTCAAGGTTACCGAGGGGGGGGCGGGGCAGGCAAATGTCCACCAGTTGCACGCGTGCAGCTCGTAAAATCGCCCACACCAAAATCAGCATAATAGTCTGTCCGGCCGGTCTGGTCGAGGGGGTGGGGAGGTCGCCGGCGGGGCTGTTGAACTTTTATGGGCAACGATGACGTCACCCGGCGCTGTCCATTCGTCGCCGCATTTATGACACCCGCACGTGTTGTCGTTTGCGTGTGCGGCATTTAAAGTTCCCCCCACCCCCTCCCCAACCCATTGTATTTTTTATAGACCAAAAAACACCAAATTAAATCAAATTAAAGAGCCTGCCACACGCCAAGCCGATAAAATCGGCTTAATTTTTTTGTTGTTGTTCTAATTTCGGTTTCCTTGTTTATAGCCGAATCGGACGTATTATCTGGACGATCCGGCCCATAACAGCGGCATCTGGAAGTCGGACATCGAGGCCATGCATCGGTTAAGCTTCGGGGATCCCCAGCTGACGACGGCCACGGCGGCCTTGGCAGCGCTGCCGCCGCCCACTTCGGGCAGCAGCAGCCTGACGGCCGGAGGTCCTTCGGCGAATTCCTCATCTGCCTCATCGAACTGCTCGCCAACGGCGCGAAGGATTTCGCCGGCGGGCAGCCGACAAGCCGAGGAGAGCGGCTCAGTGATATCGATGGGATCGACGGCCCGGAAACAGGCCTCGAATTGAGGCAAGGATTTGGTCCTTTGTAATTCTAATTTAGTTGAAATTTAGTGCAAAATCCATAGCCCCCGTAGAAGCCTCCCGCAGGATAACTATATAAAATTCATATATCTATAAAGAGTTAAAGAAAATTGCATAATTTTTAGTGTTAATTTAAAGGAATTTTTGTTTAGTTTTTTTCTCTGCTTTCTTTTTGTTTTGTGTTCCCACGAACGATGAAAATGGTGGATCCTTTAATCCTAAGTAAATCAAATTATTCAAATTAACTTAATTGTAATTTAATTAACTTTAAATCGCGCCACGAAACAAGCCGAGAGAAAATCTCCCCTCCCCCCAAAAAAACGGAAGCCAAGTTCGGTTTAGTTTTAGGATCATCTTTCGATAATTTTCGTTTAGCGCGTAGTTAGTCACAATTTAAAAAAAAAATACCAGAAAAAAACCTCCCCCCACCCCTAAGTTAGTAAGCGTCAAAATGGCGTCCGTTTTTTCTGTTTTCTCTGCGTTTCGTCGGCCGCGTTAACTGTACTAGCAAAATGTAATTGTAATTGTATCCAAAACTGTAATATATAGATCACACATATAGGCCTAAATGTTTGTCAAAAAAAATACCAAGTAAATAATTTTTTTGTTTATTGTTTCTTTTTGTAAATTGGAATTATCAACTAAATGTAATCCAAATTAGTTTATATATATATATATCTATATACCGATAAGCGATAAACAAGAAGAAGAAATATATCCAAAACTATCGTAAAATATGGAAAGAACAAAAGAGCATAGAACGGATCAGCGATCCTAACTACGCATACAAAGATACAGTTACAGATATATATAAAATTAGATATATAGCATATAAAGAACTGCTCCTAACTCTTTGATTTGTCTATATATACCGATTTATATATATATCTCTTTCGAACTTGACTATTAATTATAGTTTCCCGTTTGTTTCTGTTTTTTTTTTTTTTTTTTTCTTATTTGTAATGCTTTTTTGCCCTATAAAGAAACGTATAAGACTTGAGCAACAAATTTAAAGCGTAAACCCAAGAAAACAAAAATAGACAACAACAAATTCCGGTAGATCCAAAAATCACAAAACAAAAAAATAGACAAACATCGGAAGACCAAAATCTGCCTTCAAATAGGGCAAAAAAAAAAAACTAAAAAAATATAAAAAAATTAAGAAACCAGCGCTTGAAAAGTGAATCGCAAAACAGGTGTAAAATTAAATTTTAAAACTAAAGGAAGCAACACAAAAAAGGAGAAGAGCAACTAAAGACGAAATCCTTTTGGCTTTTTTTCTGTTCTCCATTCACGAGTCGTATTAGTTCAATTGTAAGTCCCCCACCCCCAACCCCATTGAAACCCATTTAGGATCACTGTTTAGCTTCTAGGATTCTATGCATAAATTATATAGCAAAAATGTCGGAGCGAAGTAGAAGAAAAGAAGGATGAAGGCAAAATGAAAGAAAGAAAAAAATACATTTTGTATATAAATTACATATCGCGTCCGTCGATCGAAATGGGCGTGGACGTAGCAGCAATTTAACACTAAATTTAATTAAATTTAAATTTCAACAATTTACCAATATAACAAAACAAATTATATAAATTATTTTCCTAACCTTAAGTAAACTAAATTAATTCAAACAAAAAACACTTACATAAGTATACAATTATATGAAATATACCTACCTTATATATTATATATAAAAAATATATATATTCTATATGCGCTGCATCGTAAACCATAAAACCAACAAATTCGCAGTAACTAAAATAAAAAAACAAAACCGCAGAAAATTATGGTGAGAGCAAGTTGTAAATTAAACATTTAAACAAATTGTTTTGAGTCAAATTAAAAAACCAACAAACACAAAAACAAAAATTCGGGAAGGGTTTTTTGTTCTTTCAGATATTTTTTATTTCAGCTGCTTTTTGGTTCTTTAAATTATTAAACAAAAATTGGTGGGTCTCTAAATTGGCCTAGCGCCTTAAAAAAATTACACTTAAATTATCATTAAAATAGCAAGTTAAAAAATTTGTACAGAACAAAAAAAAATTCGCATTAAAATTTAAAAAATTCGAAGAAAAATTCTCATTGGTTTTTATTTCCATCAGCACACAAAAATTGGCAAATCCATCTCACCCCAAAGTACAGTTGCGTCAAGCCCGAAAACGCAACAGGAAGTCTTCAGAATTTATACAGAAAGCAAATCCAATAATCTTCAATCGCATGAACTTAAAAATAGGTTTCGAGAACCCCAGAGAGAACTTATAGAGAGATTGTAAATAAAACGAATCCAGAAACTTTGAGTTATCCTTTTTGAGCTGCAGTACCTAAAGAGAGATTTCGACGTATAAGCAAGTAATATTCTTAAGATCACCAAGCCCATAAAACCGAATTCCGAATCTACACTCGATCCCATTCGTTTTGAAAGATTTACCAAGTTCTTAAAATCTCGGTGTTTCCATTCGAAAAACTTAACGAAAATATATTTAATATATCCATCAAAATAGAAAGTGCCTAGTAAACGATTAGATGTTTAGATATTCAAGCTCAACTTTTGTTGAACACTCTGATTTCCCTCACACCCATTTTGCCTTATCTCGAGTATTTCTAGAAAGTCGGTGCCCGGATCTTCGTAGGTCCCAAGTAATCGTCTTTTTTTTCTGGACAGCAGTATTAAGATAAAGAACCATATCGTATCCCAAAGAACCCCCTACGAAGAACCCGGAGGCCCATTTTCTAAGCACTGCAGTATACGATGATTTTTGATAGGGAGAGGAAAACACGGAAACCCGTAAATCAATTCAGTTCTCGAATTTGATATGTTTATAAAGTCTGATAATGGAAACTTCTTTTGTTCAATGATTTCGATTTTATGGAACCGCATGTGTTAAATTTTGTACCCATATTTTGATAATGTTTAGTTCTTAAGAAAGAAAAACCAACAAAAATAGAATTAAATTGAGAATTTTGTAAATAAAAAGGATAACAAAATTATAAGGAAATTTTGGTTCGTGTTCAATGCCGCCTAGTTATTTTTTATAGTCTTACCAAAAAAACACACATAACTATATATATAATTATTATTGTAATTAAAAGAGAGTTGAGGAAGGAACCGAGAATCTGAAAGGATTAATTACATTTTGACTGCAACGTTGTATTTTTCTGCACAAGGAAAGAAAAGAAACTGAAAACTGAAAACCAAGAGACCGGAAAACTGAAAACCAAACTAACAAAAAACTTAAAGTTCGTTACATTTGAGCCATATTCCAGAACAAAGAAACTATCCAAAGCAACAACAAAAATAACTATGTAATATCAGTAACCAAAAAAACAAAAACCAAAAGCAAAAATTACCAGAGTATACAAAAACTCTATTCGGCACGTTTGTTATTTAAAAGTTGAAATTGAGGTTTGAGCGATGAATAAAAGTGACGAAAAGCGAGAAAGTTGAGATGAGACTCATTTGCAGGGGAGGCTATTGGGGTTTCAGGGATTTAAAAACAATAAGAAACTAAATTAAAAAATAAGAATGAAAGCTCTCGAGCAGAATTTGAAATTTTTTACTTGCGCGCCAAGCTAATTCGAAGCAGAGTTGCCATATGTCTCGTTTGATTTTAAATATACTATAAATTTAAATAGAAGGCTGAATTTTTCGCAAACCATAAGTAGAGTAATTTAATGAGGCAAAAGTGGCGTGACAATTTCTATAGTTCACTTTGTTAAATTGGTTGAATTTAGCCAGAGCTGTCACCTCGCTTGGGACAGTTTTGTTATCGAGTTTTGTAGCAGTTAAAGCTTTTTGGGTCTCTGCAGGCCATGGCAGCGTGCTTTTGTCTGACGTTCTTAAGTGCGTGCGTTTTGAAATTTTGTGTATTCGCTTCTTTTTACTTATTTATTTAACTGCGAGTCCGTTAGCTTTTGTTTTAGTTAATAACCGCATTCCCCAGCGACCTTAAGCTTTGCTCTGTTGTTCTAATGTCTAACCCATTAGCTCTTAACTTTTGGCAAAGACCGCATTCCTCGCTTGGCTAAGAGCCGAGAATCTTCTCAGTTCTGATGAATCGTCGGCCCTTCGCGGCTTCCCCGCGGGACTCAACGCAATGCTTTCAATTTGTGCACAGCCTGCGGACGCAGGACAGACAGCCAGCAGACATATCTCAGCGCACATGTGGCCTGCAATTAAATGTTCATTAAATGCGACAACGACGACAACTCTGAGATTGTTTCTCAACAATTAACGCGCGGCTCCGCCAACCGCGACTTGGCCTGGCCAAAAGGATCGCAGCTTGGCGCTCTGATGATGACATCCCCGGCGACACGTCGAGCCGTCGGACAGCCCGCAAACCAAAGAATTGTGCTGTGTAATTTACAGCCTCTCGAATGCGGCGGTGGTCCTCCGGCGTCTCCTCCACACCTTCGGCCCGCCTTTTGTTCGTATTTATGGGATTGTAATTTTTGACATTTATTTCTATTTTTCCCCCGGCTCGTCCCAAACTGGAACATTCCGTTTATGGCATCCTCATTCTTTCTGGTTAGATCGGTCGTTTTGTTCTTTTGTTCTTGTGGGGGGGAATCTCCTCGGCCATTGGTCATTCCCTCCGCCCCCGTCTGTCCGCCTGTCTGTCTGTCTGTCTGTTGGGCTGGGCTACCTTCTTTTATGTTAATATGTGTACACAAGTGTTTATTTGTCATTTAACACCCGCTTCGTCTTCGGCGGTTTTATCCCCGCGACCGGCATTGGAATTTCAAGAGGGGCCCACCATCGGCGTTCGCCGGCTCGGGTCATCCTATTTGCATGTGTGTGCGTGTGTGTGGTGTGTGTGTATGCAGGTAAGGTTTGGGGTATTAAATTACCGTTCTTTTGGTTTTGGGTAAGCTGAGCTTTGGATTAAGCTTCTAAACTGCTGGAAGCCGTTAAGTGCGGGCCGGAAATCTTTGACGGAGATTTTGAGATTTTAAAGATCTTTATCGGCTGACTTTCTTTTTATACTCGGTTCCCTGAAGATAGTAGGGTATAATAGAAGTCGTAGTCTTGTCCGTTTGTCTGTATAAACAAAGGAAACTCAGGGACTAAAAGAGCCAGGAGCAACCAAATTTGACATTTTGATTCGTTCTTAAGAATAAAAGAACTTTAACAGAGTGATCTTGAAATTGATTGAAGGTATCTTAAGATCAAAGTACTTCAAATCCAACAGAACGAAAATTTTATAATAACCGAGCATACGACTCCAATTTCTTTAGACTAAGGATCTCTCTGCGTCCAAGCTCAAATTAAAGGTATCTTAAGATCAAAGTATTTCAAATCAAAGAGAAGGAAAAGTTTATATCTTATATGATCTTTATAATCGAGCATTCGATTCCAAACTTCGTAAGTTAAGGATCTTCTTCCTCCCAAGCTTATATTGAAGGTATCTTAAGATCAAATTAAAAAGAAGAATAAGTTTATATTTTAAATCTTTCTGGGGAAATAATCGAGCATTTGACTTCAAAGGTCTTTGGTTGGGGACCTTCCTTCTTCCAAGCTTTTTATCAAATATTCTATTTATGATCTAATTAATATATTATAGATATCTCAAGATCAAAGTACTTCAAATTCAACAGAAGGATAAGTTTATATCTTGATTTTTTTTTTAGAAATAATCGAACTGTCTATCTCAAATTCTATTCCATTCCCTAGGCTGAGAACTTTCCCCCTTCCAAGATGACATTCCTATATTTTATATTAAAATCGAATTATTCAAAATTGAGTTACTAGTTTTGAGTCGGATGCCCAAAGAAGCCCTTTCTCTTGGGCTCGCTGGGGATCTCCTAAAGATCTTCCCAAGGAACAAGGTTTCCCAGAAGAAGCATAAGTTTATATCTCGATTTCTGTGCGAAATAAAGCGAACCTCCTTATATTCTATGAATCTTTATTATAATCGAATGAATGAAAATTTATTGTCTTCACATTGTCGGCACGCAGGCCTTCTTCGGATGCCCGAAGAATCCCACACTCTTGAGTTCGATGAGCAGCTCCTGATCGTTGCCAATGGCCTTGTAGATGGCTTTCTCGAGTTCGTCGTATTGGAAGTGCGGGGCGAAGGGCATGTCGTCCAGGCCCTCGAACAGGACATTGCCACGTTCATTGCCAACGATCAGAGAGCGGCCGCAGTTCGAGAAACTAAAAGGATATAAAATTATTTTCATTCTCTAGACAAAATCACCTTGGTCCTTACGTGGCTATGGTGTTGAAGGAGGAGTCCATTTTGTGCTTGGCCATGGGCCGCAAAATGTTCCTTTTGATGTCCCAAATATGCACGCACTCCCGATTGATCGACACGATCACCGTCGAGTGGGTGGGACTCCAATTGGCCCAGTTAATCGGCTGGAACTCATCGATCAGCTCGATCAGCGGACGGGTGATGCCATCGATCCAAATCCGCACGTACCTACAAATGAAGAATAGTAATTTAGAAATTAAGGTATCCTCAGAATTCAAGGACTGCTTGCCAGTCGTTGCCGCAGGTGAGGAAGAGTTTGGGCGACCAAGGCGAGAACTCCATGACATTGACCCCACCGTCATGGCACTTAAGGACCTCGAGATATTGATGTTGGTAATTGATGGAGCATTTGTGTATGCAGCCCTCGTCGGTGAGCACATAGTAGATGTCCTTGTGCAGGGGATGAGTGGTGATCGACAGGCCTTGGGGGTTCCGGTTCGACTCGCAGGTCATGTAAGGCGAAATGGGGACTCGTATGCCCTCCGGATGCCCCTCGACCCGCTCCAGGACCATTTGATTGAAGCCCAGCAAAAACGGGCTCATTATGATTCTGAACCGCGTCACCGAGCCATCCTGTGACAGGCTCAAAAACGGGTCAATCTCCGCATCATCCGCTTCCGACTGCTTGATCCACCGGATGGCCACCACCGGCGAGCAGCCCGGCGAAGTGCTCCGCTGGGAAACCGCAATCGGCATTTCATTCGGATTCGAAATGTTCCTCACCTCCACGCTGCCGTCGTACATCCCAATGGCTATCAAGGATGGGAGAAACGGCGAGAACCTCACCGCCGTCACGGGGTTTTTGTAGTAAAAAGCTCGCTCCGGTTCGCCAGGATTCTTGATGCTCCAAACGAACACATCCCCGCGCTGGGGCACATGCTGCGAGGAGAAGGAATAGAGTCCATAGGCCACGGCAAAGATGTCCCCATTGCTGCGGCAGAAGCTGATGTCACTCACAGCCTTGCGTTCGTCATAGCTTGGGGAGGGAATGCAACGGAACAGGAGATGCATTGCGTAATTGTACTCCGCGGTGTCGGAGCAGCGCTCGACCTCCTGCATGACCCGGAAGCGGCGCATGCCGGCCTCGTAGCAGTTGCTGGAGAGGGCGCGACCCATGAACATGACGGCATTGCGGAAGCTCGAGCTGTCGAAGATCTTCTCCACCATAGTCTTGGTGGACTCCTCCTCGACCTCCTCGTCGTCGTCGTCGTAGTAATCCGACTCGGACATATCGCCCCGGATCATGGCATGCATAGTGCTGTAGAGCGAGCGCATGCTGATCAGATTGTGCAAAGTGTCGTACATCTCGAAGTTGGACACATAAGAACCCACGGTCACTGTATTCACGATGTTGGTATTGACGGCCCGGGTGGTGGTCAGGGTGATGTCGGTTTGGGCATCATTGTCCGAGCGCCGGCGCACGCGCCCCTTGCCCACGGTCAGATAATCATAAAGACGATTGTCCCGTTCAGCCTCGTCGCCCTCGGGTGTGCCCTTGGCAGCCGTGGTGCTCACCTGGGTGTGCAGCTCGATGAACTCCGATTTGCGGAGCACAATCTTCACGAAGCTGCGTTTGTAGGGCGTCGGCTTGGGCGACTCCGTGGCCTTGGAATACGACAAAGGATCAAACACTATCTGCTCGTAGTTGGTGATCTAAAAGAACGATTTAAAGTCAAGAGTTCAAGAGATCTGGGCTCCAATCTCACCCCACTCATCAGGTCATCAATGGACAGCTTGGTCACTCCCACCGCGGACTTCATGCTGGAACGCGCCCGGCTCTGCACGCGGCTGTTGCTGGCATGCAGGAAGGTCATGTTGTTCATTTCGTTGGTTAGCCGTTCATTAAAATTCACGAACTGCTCGCCGTACAGATTCTCTGGTATGGTCTTGGGGGTCATGTCGACTTCATCCTCACCCGCGTACTCCAAAACCTGGAAGGCAAATTAAAAAGAACTCTATAGATCCTTTCGGGATCCCCTACCCTACCTTAAATTGTGCGCGATGCTGTAGATCGACTTGAATCTCTTGGATGTAATAATGCCCCACATCGCGTTTCTCTTCTTTTTTCTTTTTCTGGACGACTTCTTCGGGTGCCTCGGCGGTCACTTGCACGGTTTTCTTCAATTTTCCAGTATCTTCGGTTTTTCTCTTTAAGGAACTTGGAGTTAAGCAAATGCTGGGGAGGTGGGGAACTCGCTTACCATCTTTCTGAGTTTGTTTTTTAATTGAGAAGTTTATATTTGAAAATATTTTTCGGTTTTGTGTAGAATGCAAATGTCAGTGGGAGAAGGAAAGTTCTATGGGAGTTTTGGGTTTATAATTTTTTGAGTTCTTCAGTTTTAGAAGTTTGAGATATATAGGGAAAGGTAAGTAAGTAAATACATAAGTATAGAAAGAAGGTTAGTAAATACTATAAATTTATTATATTGTATCTATATCTTTGTATGTTATATTATAGACTAATGGAGAATGCGAAGGATGAGAAGAAAAGAGCAATGAAGTTAAGGAAGAATAGGGAGGATAGGAAGAATCTGTTTCTCTCTCGCTTTAAAGAGAAATCAGGGAAAAGCGAAAGAGAGGGAGAGAGAGAGAGAGAGAGAGAGAGAGAGAGAGAGAGTGAGCGAGAAAGAGAGAAAAAAAGAGCATTGAAGTTAAGGAAGGGTAGGGAGAATAGGAAGAATCTGTTTCTCTCTCATTTTTAAAAGAGATCAAGAAAGGCGGAATGCGAGAGAGAGAGAAAGAGATCAAGACAAAGAGAGAGAGGTTTTTAAAACAAGATTGGTTAGAAGACAAAAAAAGAGCGCATAAATTTTTGTCTTTTCTTTCTCCTTCCCTTCTCTCTTTCCCATTCCCATGTATTTCTCTTCATGAAGCTTTCCCACTATTACTAAGAGTATTACTTCCTCATCCTTCTCTTGATTTCGCTCTTATTTCCTCTCTTTCTCTTCCTCTTTTTTCTCTTACTCACTTTCTTTTTCTTCTCCCTTTTTTCTCTCCCTTCCCAATTTCTCTTACTCCCTTTAATCACACTCTCATTTCAAACTCCTCAGCGACTTCTCAACGACTTTTGCTCTGCTTCTCTTCTTCTTCTCTGTGCTCATTGTCCTGTGCGAGATAAAAATCGCAGATAAAATTCACACTTTTGCACACCCACCACCGCCCATCAGCCTCGGCGAACCCAACCACCCACTCACGCAAGGACGAAAGTTAGCCGGCTGGCTGGGCGGTTGTCTGGGTCCTTGTGAAAATTGCAATTCAGTTACCGTTCATCGTGCGTGCCGTGCAAACGTCACGCCACCGAAATGCCCGTCGCCGGTGCCCAAAATCTCGTCCGAAAATTCCAATCAACTCGCGTCAAGTGAAACATTTAAAATCGATTAAAAATTCTTGTAAACGCCCCCAACCCCCCAGGCAACGCGCGACTATCGAAATTAGCCGATTATGTCTAAATTAGACGTCCAACAACACCAACCACAGGCGGCTCTGTCGTCATCAATGGAGTGCCAAATTGACAAGCGGCTATCGGAAAACTCAATTAGTCGATTTGCGGCAGCGCCGCACCCGCCGGGCCCGGCAAAGCCCCAACAGCAAAAGGCAACCCAGCACGTCATAAATTCGGCGCCAATGCACGTCAAGGCGACCAACATCGGCGTCATCACGGGCGGCGTTTTACATCGTGCGCAGGTACGTAACGGTAAAAAGCATAAATATCGGTAAAGGAGGAGGGGGGGGGGGAGGTTACTAGAGATAAAGTAGAGTGTCGGCGAATTCGCAGGGGAAGGGAGCGAGGGCGGTTCCGCGACTAACCAAAGGAGCCTGATTGGGTTCGTGGGAATCGGGAAGGATTGCAGTTCTTCTATAGAATTTAATAGTGATTTTCTAGGCTTCGAAGGCTGTTTGGAAAAGTCTGAGGCTTCCTAAGATAATTCCACAAGGGAACCTTAACTTTGATTTCATAGGGAATTGTTTTTGGCCAGAACTTCTGAACGGTGTTTTTTGGGGCGTCTTTTTCTAGGCTTCGAAGTCTGCTTGTCTGAGGCTGAGGCTTCCTAAGAAAATCCCACAGGGTTTTTTCTCAGGTTGCTTATTCCCAAAAGTTCTTAAGATTGTGTCCTCTTTGTAAGCTTCTTTTCGAGGGATTATTTATTAGATTGCTGACTCCCACAGACGGATCTTTTGGACTCGATAGTGGGTCTCTTCAGAAGGTTTCTTTGGCTTTCTTTCCTTGAGTTGTAATTCTGTGGTTCCAGTTTTGATGAAACTTTTAGGCTTCTGCATTTAAGAAAGACTAAAAAGGAATCCAAAATTCTTACAGAGGTTTTGACTTAAAGCCTATTCAGTTGGGTTGATTCTATCTTGAGATTATGTTCTCTACTTTTGGAAAAGACTAAATGGGAATGAAAATTCTTGCAGAGGCTTTATTTTGAAGTCTGATTTGGAGCCTTTTAGAATCTTAGATTTTTCCACAACTTTTGATGCTAAACTTTCATAATCATCATAAAAAAGATCTTTGAAGATCGACTTTCTATTTAATAGTCCTCTCTTTATAGATCAAGCTTTATTTCCCAGTCTTCTTGATTTGTTGGCCGAACTTCTTCTCAGTTCCTCTGACTTTCCGTCCTTTAGTTACCCAGAAGTTCTTTAATCTTTCTCTCAACTCCAAGACCAGCCCTCGTCCATCTCTTTCAGCCAATGCGTAGCGTAAAATGGAAGTTTTTTTAGCCGGTAAAAAACAAAACGAATCCTCGTCGACCACAACGAAGGCCAACAACCGATGGCCGGTACTTTTGGCCGCATGCGTGTGAGCCTGCGCCGGTCCAGGGGAGAGTGTGCAGCCGCAGCCTGGCCAGGGCCACAATCAAACTTGTTATGTAAACACAAAAAAGGCCACCCCACCCACCCGATCCCCCCGCCCTGGACCAGGCTAACAATGACGAAAACTGTGAGCGCAGTGACGTTGGCCGGGCTGAGCCCTGGGACGTCATTCATCAGCGAGTCGATGACGATGACGCCAAGAATGCTCAAGAGGGTGGCACTGAAGGTTTTTAAGATTCGCAGCCACCCGCCCACCTATGATGCCACCCTGACTTCCTTGCCGTCGGCCTGTTTATGTTTGCTTTCAATTTTATCCCTGACATCGCGTTCGCATCCTTTGATGGTAAAAAACGTCCGGAGAAACGGCGGAACATTCAATGCCAAAGGGCCGTCGTTATCGTTGTCCTTGCCGTTGCCCGTTAGCCGCCCGGCAGCCTTGCACTTGCCCGCAATTGAACTCCACTTGGGGGTGGTTTCTGGTTTGCCATTAAGCTCTCCCCCAATTCAGCCCTGCTGAATTTATCTACCCAGAGAGAAAGCTGAGAAATGGAGAGTGCAATTTGTAAGCCGGTTGCCGGCCCTCCAGTCTCTTTTATCTGTTGGTGGGTTCCTTTCTCTGGCTGTGAATGGCTGGCAAGGTTTGTTTTGCTGACCCCCACGGGCTTCTCCAGGGGTTAATCAACTTGCCGCAGCATCCACTTAAAAGTGGCTGAGATTTGGGGCCGAAAACGGTTCGGGAAACTTTGCAGTTCCCATTTGATTTGTTGGCCTGGCGGATTTGAAATTTTTCAGTTTGCATAAATTTGATTTACGAGCTTTTCAATGTCAAATGCACTCGGCGCCAGCTGGTCAATGGCCGCCGGTCTAGCCAAAGGAAATATATAAACTCGAGTGGGGTTCTCTTCAAGCCAGGAAAGTAGACGGTTGGCTGCTCTTTTTTATAAAGGAAAATATCATAGGAATATTCCAGGCCAGGTTTTGGGGAAGTCGGAGGAATCGGAGTAGACAAGTTTCGACGTTCTCAAGTCTGGATGAAGGTATACTTAAAGGAAACTGTGAAATGCTGGGAGATCTTAAATTTGGAGTTTCTTTAATTTTTAGGATCTACAAAAATATCCACGAATTTGTTAGGCAACTGAAAAGCAAAGGAGATTTTCAAATTAGAAATTCATTCGCCTCTTTATTCAGCTTCTTAGCTAGATTCTTCAAATAGTTGGGATCACACTCAGCTTCTCAGATATTAGCAGTGAGAGATATTAAATGGATGATCCTAAGGTTAGAGATGGTTGTTGGGTTTCTTAATAAATTGGCTAAGTTTTTGATTACGGAGGAGAAGATTAACAAAGAGAAAATAATTAATAGATTGGATATTAATCAAGGGAACTTATTTAATAATATTATTTCAGAGAATTTGAAAGTTTTTTTGGTGTACTAAAGAATTTCTGAAGAATGTACTGGGATATGAAATAAAGGATAAGGAATTGTAGAATTGCTTTTAAGAAACAAAGACCAAAAACTTTGGGATCTTGTCAAACTTGAAAACCCACACAAAATTCTCAGAATACAGTTTGGTCCTGACTGTAAATAAGATTATATTTTAATTTAAAGATTTTCTTTATACCCAAACCCTAATAAATGTAATCTCGGTGTGGCTTAAAAAAGTTTATAACCTCAGAAAATCGTCTTTGTCTTTCTTTTATTGGAAGTCTGCTTTTCCTCAGTGAGGAATAAAATCTCGGGATCACTTTCTTTAATGGAAAACCTACTCATATCGACTCTCGGTACTCTCCTCTTCATAGCTCTGCTTTTCTTCAGTGAGGTCTGTGTTCGTTTGGGAAATCATGAAAATATTGTGAAAAACATTTTGGGTCGTAAATTGAAAGCCACATAAGCAGATTTGGCGGACTTACAGGCCAGCCAACCAGACGCAATGCATTTCCAAGTCGCCCAGCTAATGGACGCGAGTGTGTGTGGATGCCCCAGTGCCACGCGGTGGCGACACGCGGCCAACTCAATGGCGCCAACATATTTTGCTGTCGCATTAAAATCCCCACAGGCTTTTTCGGGGGGCGCAACGATCGCCGCGGGCCCAGAGAAAACGGCCATAACCGGCCGCATAAATTGCCAAAGTTGCACATATAAAAAAGTGTCCAAAGATGCCGCATTGGGTGCCGGTTTGCTCAAACAAAGTGTCTAGAATTTATGGAAAATTCTTGGCTTGAACGTGAGGAAAATCTTTCCCTTCGGTCTTTTGTCTTGCCGACAACAAATTTCACCTCACGTGACATCTTTCGGGTACTTCGGCTGCGTCATAAATCCCAAAATCATTACACATGCCACGGACAAATGAGCAAGTGCCTGCTAACCTGTTGAGACGGACAACATTTGATTGCATAATTTCTTGTTAGCTGAGAACTTTCGTTGAATTTTATATTCGGCTACCTGAACAGGAAACCCAGCGGAATAAATTTTCCCATTGGCCTGGCCTGGCTGGAGTACAAAGTCCGCCATCGTTTAACCTCTGACACCCATCAATTTTCCGGGAATTATTCCATCTTTAAGTTGGCAAATTGCTCGGTATTTTCTCGTCTGTTTGCCAGGCCAACCCTCAATTTATGTCATGCATTCTTGCGGCGCTTTTTTTAATTAATTTATGCAGTTCACTGAGATTTTCAACGCCAGATTACAGAAACAAGATGAGCAGAGCCAGCGAAACGGATCGCAGACTTTTGAATACACTAATTGTTAAAAAATGGGAGCTAAAATTATTTTTAGAAAGCTAGCGAAGATTCCTTTAAGAAAGGTCTGAAGAGCCTCTTTAGATCCTAATCTTAAAGTTCTATCCGAGAAACAAAGAAAGAGAATATTTCTAATCGAATAATTTTATGAGAAGCTTAAGAAAATAAATGAATGGGTAATTTATGTAAAAGGTCAGTGGGATCCTTAGATTCTAGATCATTAAGCTCCATCCAAAAATAAAACAATGAAAAACAGAATATTTCTAATCAAATCATTTAGTCCGGAGCTTAAGGAAATAAATGAATAGAAATTTAAAAGGTCACTTTATTTTTAAGCGTTTCTTCTGAAATTTGACTGGGAACTTGGGACCCTTTTTGAACAAAATATTGTTTATTGCTAAAGACCCTAAATAAACTTATGAGCCAGTGAGAATACCTAAAGTTAAGGCAACGAAATTGGGATTTCTATTCCGCCTGGCAGCTCCTCCTTTTCATCCTAGCTAAGACCTGATTATATTCTTTAAGTCCTATGAGTATTATTTTGAGAGTTTTTCGGACCGTAAAGAAGTTTGGAAATACTAGAATTGTCTGTAGTTAGCAAGATAAGAATCTCTAAATTCAAATAGTTGAGAAACTATATAATAAATTTAGGGAAACTATTATTTAATCAATTAGAGCAAAGAGAAAAAAGAATGAAAGAACTTTTTGGTGAAATATTAAAGTACTATTTGATAGGAGTCTGTTTTTAAAAGGCATCCTGATACTTACCTCCCTCGAAGAACACCAATTCATCTATAAGATCTCAGATCTCTCTTCGTTAAAATCACAGATCTCTTTTCGTTGAAATCCATCATGCTTTTTTCCCTATAAATTGAAAACCCAATTCGTTCCCCAAAGAGCCACTCCCTGACTCCCTGTGGCCATGGGCAGAGTATCGGGCGAGAAATGCAGTTGGTGGCTGGTAAGACGGGTCGATCTGGAGGATCGCCGGCGTTGAGAATTTAATAAATTACTGTAAACTTATAGAAAGAGGCGACATAAACAGACACCGCCGGAGAAAAGGAAAAAGAGACGAAGGCAAAGAAAAACAGCAGCCGCCAAGATTTATGGCCACTGCGGTGACAATATTACGCCCGGGATCTGTCCAGAGACCCGGAACTGCCACATCATCCATCCGAGCTGTAAGGGGGAGGGGTGGGGGGATGAATGCCCATTTAATTAATAACGACGAGCATTATAATGTAGATCATGGTGGGCCGAACAAAAATTAACCAAAATTCTTTGGTCGTCGGCGACACGTTGACCCATTAATCCAAAAATGGGATGTGTGTGTGCGTGTGTGTGTGTGTGTGTGTGGGGGGGGGCGCCCACGTTGGGTGTCACTTTGAATTTGTTGGCTGTGCATCTCGCGGTTTATTTCGATCGCTTTGACCTTATAAATCAAAAGCCAGCAGCCAAATTTGTACGCATTCAAGAGATTTCCAATCTTTCAAGTTTTCCCCGCGCATTCTAAACATAAAGATTTGTTTTTTTTTTTATTAATCTTTACGTAATATCTGCGGGGCTGCAGGGTCGTGCGTGGGAATGGGATTTGTGTTGTTTTTGTTTTTTTTTTTTACCATCGCTCATAAAGCATCGCGCGGGCCAGGCCGCCGGCATCTTGAGAATTGCATGGGGAGGGGGCGGGGGAAATGCTAATCCTGATCGCAGGTAGATCGTGCCATGGACATAAATGTTTTTATAGGCGACGATGATGGAGGGCCTTGTAAACGTTGGGAAATTAACATTCAGGTATTTTTTGTTTTCGGGGATTTTCTCCAATTTCCATGTTGACATTTTATTTTTACTCATCGCATTTTTGGTTGGTGTTGTTGTGCGAGTTTTATGAGGGCTTTCGTCTGGTACAAATTGGCTTATAAACTGGGAATTGGGAGAGGTATCAGATTTACAAGATTTCAGGGAGAAAGGGAAGAGCGGATTTATATTAGAAGTTGATTGCATAGAAAGAAAGAAATACTAGAGCAGAAAAGCTTTGAAGAAGATTCTTAAAGATAAAGAAACGTTAATGGGTTTTCAGTAGGATTTTATTTCAGGAAACTTCAAGTTAAGGGTCTTTTTGCCTTATATCATTAATCATTAAGGAAGAATAGAAAACTAATTTAAATTTGATTTGATCCTAATAACACTTTTAGTTCGAGTTAAAAAGGAAGAATCTTTTGTAGAATTGTTTATGGACTATTTAATTTTATTTCAGGGAAACCTTGGCTTGGTCTCGAGAGAATCCACTAAAAATACGTTCTTTAAAAATAACCAAAGATCTTTTGATCCTTAACCCTGACAAAATGATCGCGTTATATCAATTTTCCGTTAATTTCCTACAATTAAAGACTCACAATTTGTAGAAGACGACTGTGAGGTTATTTTGAAAAGCCTTTAAAGGGAACTTAGCAAAACGGTTCTATTCCCAGAAAATAAAGCATTTGCGATTTACTGAATCTCTTAAGTCCCCACGCTATAAATATCCCACCTGAGTTCGCCATAACCAAAGCGCAAGACATCGCTAAAAAAACACCTTTGATTTATCAAAAAATTCCATGGAAAGGCAAATAATCAAATTAAGATAAGCAGCGAAGTTCTGAAAAATAAACGGAACCTCATGCTTTTGTCTCGTGCCAGGAATTACGTTCTGGGAAATATTACAAGCACGCTTGAGAGAGGGAAGAATTCCTCCCCTCCCAGATCCCAAGACCTGGAGAAGGGCGGCCACCGAATTGGCAAGTTGATTGCTGAATATTTTCTCCCTCTTGTTTGGTTTATCTTATCTGAAATTTTGTTTATTTTTTTGGATCATACGTGGGTTCGCAGTTGATAAGATATCACCGAATTCTGCCCAGATTAGATACTCGGCTGAAAAATGGCATACAAACAATCCGTGAATTTTTTTAGCCTCGTGGAACTCTTAGTAGCAGATGGTAATTTTTTTTGGATGAATTATGGCATTTCTAAAAATACCAGAGCCCTGTCCTGCGCCAAAAATAGTTGCCCAATTCATAATAGATAAATTGATTTGGATATTTTTGGCAGTCCCGCGGTTTTCATAAACAAATCAATCAAAAATCACATCAGACTGGCGTCTTCCATTTCCACAGACTTCAGTGTCCTTGAGTAAATTTATTTACAACATTTCCATTAGGTTTGCATTGCGTCAATCGCGGGCTGGCACCGAGGTGTCTGTGGATTGCTGGCCCATTTCCTGCGAAGTGTCGATAATGGAAATGGGGAATTTGGAGTGATATCAGCGCGGGTGCGCCAACAGTTCATCAGTTCAAGGTGGATAATTTGATGTACGGCCGTTCATAAATTACACATTCACTGACGTCAATCGATGATCGCTTGGTTCACTCAACTCGGTTCTTTTTTACCTGTTGACATTTGCTGGCGGATCGAATGGAGTTCTCTCTCAAGGAAAGTGTGGCTGCCTCTGCAATGGGAGGAACGCATGAGAAAACAAAAGTCGCATTCCGGGTAGCACTTGACCGGCACTCGGCCGGGCCATAAAAATTGTTTATTCTGAAGAGCCGGCAGGCAACACGAAACGGGAATTGGGTTAAAAATTCTTTACTGCACTTTTCCACTGAAAAGTGCAATGGCCGAGCGGACGACTCGCCGCCGTCATAAGGTCGCAATGTGTGGCTGGTCTGGCCGGCGATGAACGGTTCTTTTGTGGTCAAGCCGACCTCTTTTGACTTGAGTTTTTCATCAATGAAAACTTGAGTGAATGACTAACCCAAACCTGCCGGAGCCCAGAGTTCGGCCTCGGATTCGATTACAAAACGCCGAGCGGATCGACTGACAGCCGTTTGTGGTAATTGACAGCCAACCCCTGAGCAGTTTGTCGGGCTCGGCAGGAGGTCCTGAAGAACGCCACCGGCACCGCGTTTCTGGCTGTCGCCGAATTAATCGATTCGGGCGAGCCACAAGTTGCAGCACTTCAAGTGACAACCACAGACAATGCAGATATCGCCCGAGATATAGATACACCGCTGCCACAACCACTGACATGACAACAACTCACTTCCCCTTTTTGCAAAGGCCCCATTTCCATTTATCAATTGTGCGTGAGTTGCTGTTGCTATTGTTGCTGCTGCTGTTGTTGCTGCTGCTGTTGGGGCCGCCTTGTGGCTGACACTTTTGGCGCGTAATTGCAATCAATGCACTTTGTTTTCACCCTGGAATCTCGTGGATGCCATCTGACAGGCAACACCAACAACAGTTGCTCTTGTCAGCAGTTGTTGCAATTATGCTGCATCTCTGGCGGCTGCAACATGTGTGTGCGTGTGTTTCCCTGTGTGTGTGGTGGGGGGGAAACAATCTCCGCTCAGCTTGGAGCTGAAGTATGCAAAGTGGATTGCGTGTGTGGGGCATTGTAACTCTCCCGCGGACTGTGTTGCTGCTGCTGGGGCAGCTGCTGGCCTGGGGCTGATGTTGCTGGGCGCAGGCGCATGAGTCAGTTGCTCAATCCCCTGCCAAGTTTATGGGTAGAGGAAGTTCTAATTGCCTGAGAACCATAAAGGAAAAAAACAACAAAAAATCAGTTCCACCGGCGGCGACTTTAGACGCTCACAGGACCGCGCAGGTCAGGCCGATCAATCCTGGCGGGGGGACAGCAGAATCTCCACTTTTTTCTTATCAACTGTTTGTCTGAGGAGAGTCCACATAATTCTTAAAAGACCTTGGACCTCTTGAATGTTTCTTTCTCTGGGCTCTTAATATGTCTTTCTTTCTTAGCATTTTTTATTCAAGGAACTTCCTTAATTTCATTTGATTTTATTGAAGATTAAAGAGCTCTAATGTTGCTTGATCTTTCACTCAGCTCATAGTTTGTGTTCCTCAGACTTGCACAAGAAATTCTTTAAATTTTCTTGCCAGAAGTTCAATTGGAACATTCTTTATAAGCTTTATGGCTGATTTGATTGAAGATTAGATAATTGAAAATTAGAAAATGCGCCGCTCGAACTCAAGTTCATGTTGAGATGTTCAGATGAGCAGACTTTCAAGAAAAAAAGGATTTAGTTAAAAGAGGGAAGACCTTTGAGACTAAGACACGACATCAGTCGATTTGACTGAAGATTGGATTATGGAAAATTGGATAATGCGCTGCTTATGCTCATGTTCTTTGTGAGCTGTTCAAATAAGCAGACTTTCAGAAAGAATCTTCCTTTTCAGACTTAGGAGGATGGACATTAATTCTTGCTGATTTCGAAAGTAATCCAATATCTGAGACTATTCTTCGTATTGTTTGTTGGAAGTTAGTGACCCTGAAAATCAGAGAAACTTTAGGGTGCTTAGGAACTTCTTGGCTTCCAAGGATTGCTTGAAATCAAAGTCTATTCTGAGGATCTTGAAGGGAGCTAAGGTATTTCTTCCTTTCTAATGATTGTTTAAAATCAAAGTCTATTCTGAGGATCTTACCAACAGAAAAACAAAGCCTTCAATTGGTGTCAGGTATTCTTTCGTTTATAAGGATTGCTTTAATTTAAAGTCCATTCTGAGGATCTAAAGAACAGAAAACAAAAGCTTTCAATTGACATCAGGAGTCTCTCCTCTCTCTCCTCCATCGGCATTGCTTTCCTGCTGTTTAGGTCTTCCCCATTTTGAAAATACCTTGAAGACTATAAAGTTAATGGACAGTAGTTCCCGATGAATGCTTAAAGCCAATTTTAGAATTTGTCTGATCCGAGCATCGTTTATTCAGCGAATACCTGTGGTGGCCAGAGGAACTTGAATGTCTTTAAAAAAACTTCCCAACTTTCCCTTTCCAAGATTTGATTTCTTTGGTTCTTCTTCGGTTTAAGCTATTTATAGGCAGCTCCATTGATTCAGGGATTACAGGGCAGCCAGCAAGAGGGATTCGGTGGATCTAAAAAATGTAAAAGAATTTTAAGTCTTTTCCTTATCATCTTGGCAGTGTGAAATGTGTTCTCCTGCCAGTTTCTTTGATGCTCCTCGGCTGGGAGTCGTCTTCCATCCATCGGGGATTGTGGAAGAGTCAGCAGTTGAAATTCAATTCCCTATCGCTGGATTGCAAAACTCTTGCCGCCTGCAGAGTCCACCGAAAAACACCCCCACACAAAGCTGGCGAGTTGCCATAACTTTCAGCCAACTCCGACGGTTCGTGCCCCAGCCGCAGCCGGAGACTCAGCCCCGGACCGGAGTCAAGTTGCCAGTTGCCATTTCGATGACTTTTGGTTTTTGTTTTTATTTTGTTGTTGTTTGTCTGGTAGTTTTGTATCTCAATTTTCAATGGGACTGGGGATCGGCAACCACGTCGACATGGCCATCGTTTGTTCTGCGTGGCAAGCATGTGGGTGCAACTGCAACTGCAACTGCTGCTGGGCTGCCCGACGGCCTGCCTGCCGCGTCGTGTGCTCATGAATTATGCAAACAGTCTCGAAATGCATCCCAGTCGTGGCGTTTGGAGTAACCTGCCCCGAACCCACCCCTTTCCTACCGCCCCTTGGCTGTCTGTTCTTTGCGGAGGCAAACAAACAAATTGTTTGTTATTATCGCTGGGTGGCATTGGGCGGCCGGTCGGCCTGAAAATCGCGTCAAGAATCCGTTGGCTGGGCTGTAAATTCGTTGCCATCGCGCAATTGACGCAGATTGAGGCGGCAAATTGTCAAAGCCGACAACAGCAACAGCAATCATCCCACCAACAACAGCAGTCGCCGCCGCCGCAGCAGCAACAAAAACAATGCCATCAGCAACATTGGCGGCCGCAGCAGCAACAACACGCGAGCAGCACAGTGGACGGGAATTAGGGAAATTTGGGAAGGGATTTATGATAAAATTTACATCATTTAAGAAAGGATTTTTTTTACCAAAATTACAATTAATTTGGGCATTAAATATTTAAAAAAGAGTTGGCATTTTATTAATCAATTATTTAATAATGCATATAGAATTTTTGAAATGGGTGAAAAGTATCAGTGGGTCTTGTGGGATTAAATCATTTACCCGTTTTTGGCTCTTTCTGATCAAAGATTAAAGAGCTGAACTCTTTTTTAGAGACGATTAATCAGGAAACAGGAAAGTAAGACTAGGAAATCTGATATGAAATATTTACTTGGTTTAAAGACACTTAAGATTTAGACAATTTTAGAACAATTTCATAATTTGCCAGAACCTTTCTCTGAATTATTTCAATCAGTGATGAAGTGATGGAAAAATTTCTCCATTCTCCTTGAAATCCATTAGATTCTTTACTCCTTGATTTATTAATGCCCAAAGAGTCAATCAGCTTTTACTGCCGTTTAGAACTTTCTTTCTTTTTCAAACTATATGCAAATTTATTACCACTGTATTGAACAATATGCCCCACTGTTGGAGTGACGACGCCTTCAATCAGCCACAGCTGCTGCCTGGCTGACTGACTGACTGAACTGGCAGTTTACTTAGGGACTGAGGCAAATTTTCAATTTTATTTATTTTTTCATACTGCTGAAAGTTTTTTTATTTAGTTGCCCCCTCTCCGCCCTGGCCGACCACAATGTGTGAAATCGCCGACAAAGTCGAAAGATTTGTGATTTTGGTTTCGACGTCGGGAGATTTGTGAAAAATGGAGCAGTCGTTGGGTTTTAAGAGAGCAGCAAATGAAGTCGTTTGTCTTTGGCGGACGGAGATGTTTCCGCGAATTTCAGACCATTAATAATTTTTCACAATTACCCCGGCAGACTGGTTGGGGCGACTGAAAGAACTTCCTCGTTTTCGGCGGTTAGGCAAATCAACTGGAGGGTTTCTTTTCGCCTGATTGGGCCAGCGAACGTGCCTTTTACGAGAAACAATGGAACAATCGAAAAAACCATAAACACAACAAAACCAGAAAACTCGAATGGACAAAAACTTCAGATTGCAAGTGGAGCAAATCGAATCGGGCTTCCGAGAATCTCCAAACGAAATTGATTAAAAATCCCCCCGCCACCAGAAGTATTGTACTTCTGGGATTAGGCAGCTTCCCTTTGCCCAATTAGAGGCCCAGACGGTGGCACTTCATCAATGCGACGCGTGATAAGCCGCGTGCCGCGTTGTCGAGAGGACAACTGAAATACTCGATGTAAAGACATAAATTCATCAATTATCAGGGGAGCGTTGGTCATCAAGCCGGGCTAGTTTGGGTAGAGTCTGCGTGGGGAGCGGCGACTCTCTTTCGGGGTGCAGCCTTCAAATGATGTGGGTGCAATTAAGATGCCCATCGAGGGAGAAGGGGCAGCTGATAAGTCGGCTCGTCTTTCCGGACAGCTGACAAGAAATCCAAAGTGATTCCGCGGCAATAATGAACTGACGAAAGTTTGACTTGCTGTTCTCAAAGGAGCAGCCCATCATCCTTTTCGGGGTTGAAAGCAAAGATTAAACATTTGTTTAGATGACTGGCGAAAATTCTCTACCCTTTCAAAAAAACCATAAACCAATTTGTGTTGGTCTGAAAATCCCCTCCATATTTTATTCAGTAATTTGGTTAGGAATTTGCATTTGTTTTTAGTTTAGTTTGTTTATTTTGGATTTTATATTTTTTCATTCTCTCGTTGGACTTTCGTCGCTTTCGGGTTCTGCGAGGTGCGAGAAGCGATTATGACGAGGTGACAGATAAATTTGCATTTTTAGTGCGGCTCTCAGGTTGCCAACTGATGTGCTGGGGAGGGAGGGGTAAAAGGGGGCGGGGGAGTTGTTTTTCTCGGTTATTAAAATTTATTTTGTTTGTTTGACTTTTAGGAATATTTTTAAAGTTATTTGGAGCAGAAGTCAAAACGAATTTGGGGCGGGAATATTTGAGTTGATGGGATTTTTAAATTCCTCTGACAAATATTTGATTTTTTTGGCTTAAACTTTAAAGTCTTAAGAAACCTTTTCAAATTTGAAGGAAGTTCCCTAAAACTTGGTCGACCGGAATTGGTTATCTTCAATGCGAAACTTCTCTATAAAGGTTTTTCCTTTGGGTTCGCTCTCTCCTTTAACCAAAATTGCGGAACTTCCCTATATAGAATTGTTCTTTCGGATCGATCGTCTCTTTTCTTTGTGCTATTGTAATTCCCAGAACCTTTTCCCTACCTTAGATTATCTACGGAAATGTTCGAACAGTCCACAGTTTTCTGACTCTCCCAAAAACAATTTGACTGATTCTTTGTCTTCGTCTTTGTTTGATGGGAATGATGACAAATTCATTCATTCTTTCCTTTGTGTCTTGGCCTTCGGTTTCAGACTTTCCTATGAGCAACCGAACCTCACAACAGGCCTCCCAAATCAAAAACTTTGCCATCCATTGTCTCCCCAGAAGAAGTCCAAGTTTTTTAGAGATTATTCGACTGACTAACGGATTTTGGTCTGTGAAATCCTCACCTTTATTTCCCCCTCCTTTGGTCTATAAAAAAATCTGAGAGTGATGAATAATCCTGACATATTTTCAAGGTCGGAATTCACTGGAATGCGGGCGGTTCCTAATTATCCTCCCGAATTGGAAAGACAAATGAAAAACGGGAACTCCGGTGGTTGATGGCTGTCAAATGAAGGGATTGCCGTCCGCTGTCCGCCGTCTGCTGTCGGCTGTCGGCCGTTTGCTGTTTTGATCCTGAGGGTGGATGCATAAGCGTGACTGGCACAAAAGGACGAAGAGTCAGCGGACGGCGGGTCAGTAATTTTCGGACATGCTGCTTTTGGGTAAACAAACAAAGCGAAGAGAGAGAGAGAGAGAAAGGGCCGGGGACGGGGGGATAATGACTTTGGGGCAGGATAAGGTACAAACGAGGCGAAAGGGAGATGAAAACGTAGATAAATGGACTGGACCGAGGGGCTGGGGCTCTTCTAATTGGAATGCAAATGGAAAATGATGTTTTAATTTTAACGACGCATCGGCGGCGAGCCCAGAAAACTTTGGATGCCCAATCGCTTAATTCGGTGGTGGGTGGGGGGCGGGGATCCCACGCATCGTAAACGGAAATGAAAAGTGGAGACGCTCCCTGTCCGTCCGTCCATTGGCTGTGTTTTTAACGAGTTTTTTTCTTCCCCGTAGACGGATAAGAACAACAAAGTGAAAGAGCCGATGATAGAAAGCCGAGCCGAGCGGGTCAGTCCGGCAAATCAAATTAAATCGAATCAAATTCAACTGAAAGTGACAATAAAACTCAACGAGTGTCGAGGGACCGTCTGTCGGTCCGTCCCCGTCCGTCCCTCTCTTGTCTGGGGCGTGGCGCATTCTCGGGCCGGGCATGCAAATCATGTCAAATGTCAGGCCGACGCGTCGCAGCTGCGCCGCTGCAAGGGTTAGGGGGCGGGGGTGGGGGGCCTCCTTGAGCTCCTCTTTGTTGATGTTTTTTTGGCCGGCGTGCGTGACGTTGCCGGCTGAGCCTCGGCCAGGATTTCCATGGTCGTGAGCATAAATAACCAGAAGGGCGGGGGGAGGGGGAGGCGACAAAAACATGGCCCGCCCGCCCTCCTGTCTGTCTGGCTGTCCGTGTTGGTCTTCTGGACTTTGGGAATTGAATTGTTGCTCTCAATTTGTTTGGACAGCAGCCCCGTTGCTGCTACTGTTTGGCCTGCTATGCAGGCAAACCCCCCACCCCCTTCCATGGGTAATACGAGCTTTTTTTTTTGGTCTTTTGGTTAATTGAACTTTGGAGTCTTGTGGTTTTCTCAGGGGAGTGCTGATCAGAATTTGATACTTTCGCTTCAAAAATATCCATTTGATTTGCTTATAAAACTGAAGAACCTATCACATATCATATTGGGAGATTGGAATAGAACTAAAGGGGGGAAAGCTGTCATATCAACAGGGAAAAGGGAATGGAAAGGGCTGAAAAGATTTGGGAAACTATCAGCTAAATAAAGTTACATAGAGCAAAGAATAGATCATACAAATTCTGTTCTATAAGAAAGATAAAAGTAGTACTCCCTAAAAAAGTAGTAGAAAAGGTAGTATTTTTATTCATTTTGTATAAGTCAAATAAATTGGTATTCAAGTAAAAAGCTCAGTGTTAGTGAGATTATTGAGATTCTCTCCTATTTTATATCCCTTTACATTCCTCAAACCTACTCCCAAATCAAAAGAGTAGTAGCTTCTGAAAATGAAAATCAAACAAATAAATATTTCTATGAGAAGCTCAGAACTATTTCATATATTACTAGTTCACCCTGCCACGCTTCGCTGTGGCTTTTACTGACACTAATATGATACTAAATATTTGAATTAATAACATTTAATATGATTTCTGCGGAAGCAGACGGTTCGTTTTCGTATTGAAAAGGGT